>JAWQUT010000094.1:1148043-1153043 GCA_033807755.1 Ellobium chinense
ACACACACACACACACACACACACACACACACAGAGAGACAGACAGAGGCATCTACGCACGCACCCACACACACGCGCAGGGGCACGCACGCACGCACACACGCATGCACGCACGCTCACATACTGACATGTACAAAAAGCAGTGTCGGATAGGACAAACAGATCTATTGCCTACGTCCCATAAACAACATTTTTGGCTTTACATGTGCTCAAATAGAGCCTAACAAAAATGTCACAAAAACAAACCTAGAACTTCTTTTCATTTCTGTGCTAGACTTTTCTCTCAGGTCGAGTCTCCCAACAGTCAAATAGAATAGAATAGAACTTTAAAAGGCTCTTGGCCCAACACAGTACATTAATTTCACAATTTAACAATATGCACTCTGACACTCGCACACATCCCTCTCCGCCCCACATCCCTCCTGTCTTTCTATCTACCTTCCCAAATAAATCTCATCATGGAACTTTAATCTATTCCACCCGACACACTAAGGTACATACAACAGCAGCTTATCAAGGTATAGTTTTCATGGACAATCAGAACGTTTTCCAGTTCATTTACTTACATAGAAAGATAGTCTCAAACAGTTTAATGACGTGACTAGGCATGTGCCCCGCACATGTCACATGTATAGATCAAAATTTTGACCATGAGTCGTGGTGTGGACACGTGGAGGAATCCTTACCGACATGATTCCTTTGATCAGTTTGGTCCCATTGAGCATCTCAAGAACCAGATCTTCCCCGTCCATGTGAGAAAGGCCTTCTCCATACTGGGCGACATATTTGTTGTATTGTACTTTGTTACTCAGCAGTATGGAGAATTTCCTACAAAAGTACAGCACTATAATTTAAAACTTCTGTCACAAGATACGTAATATCATATTAATGTAACCATAAAAATTAGTGATCTGACGTGAAGCTGTTGTCAGCTTTCCAAATTGGAAAGGAGTGGTAAGATTAGGCTAAGGCCAATTGGCAGGTTTCGTACTTTCAGCCTGCGATCTCTTTCAGCACTATTTTACAGTACTGTTTGGTCACCAGGAAACACCTGATCCTTTGTGTCTACAGAATGTCTTTTTTTAATTAACAGACTTAAGGTAACAATAAACAAACGACCTGCCATCGATGGTTGGTGTTACAGAAATTACAAAAACAGAAAAAAATCCCTTGGCAAACTCCAGCACCTAAACTGTAGCAGGGTGGATGGAATAGAGGCAGCTTGCAAATTTCGACTCTCAGAAAACTGATCTGGTATTCCGGTTGTCCTAAACAGCCAAAAGACATGCGCAGTGATCTATTATATAGTCCTGTAAAAAAGGAACAAATTTCAGGAAAAGTCGACTTGATATAGCGTACATGAACGTATGATAAATTTATGCAACGACCTAAGTTTTGAAACTTTAAGTGTAAAGGCAACATCAAAGTTTGAGCGACTAAATCCTTTCGCCATTTAAAAAGAAATACTTCATTTCCACTGACTTTTTTTTGTGTGTGTTCTTAAGCGAGGAATTACCAGTGATCAGCAATTCTAGAAAAAAAAAAAAAACATTGCTAATAGACAGCCATTGTCTGTAGACGTACAGTGTATTGAATAGTAGCGCACTTTGCTACCACTGTAAGTTACTGTAATATGACCAGTGACGTGCACTGAATTATAACCAAAATATTAAGATCATACTTACTGATATGCAATGAATTCGTTGGTGAAGGTCTTTATACCAACGAGTTCGGCAATCTTCCGGCAGTCGGCTGGTTCTGTTCCCATGAACAAGGCAACGGGGTAGAGTACATAAGAACAGATCAGCTGCAAGTACGCCAAAGAAAAAGGCCTGTGAAATTGGAGAATCCCACAGCAACATTAACCCTTTAATAACCAACTCAGGCACCCTTTACTGTAACCCATATATACAATATCAAGGAACACAATTCTTTGAAAATCAACACAAACGTCACCAAATAAAACCAACAAAACGAAAATCACATTTATGATACTGGCGGTGAATGAAGTGCATAGCGAGCCATAGCGGATGATGGCAGGCGATGTGGTAAATAGGGGCTTAATCTTTCAATTATCAAAAGATATTTTATACACTTGCATTTCTACTGAAGATACTCTCACTATGTCAAAATCACAGGTTACTTCCGCACATGAGCATAAAAGTTAATTGTCTTAATTATGATAGATTTGCTCTTTCATCTTTTTTGCTTATCTGTTTGGTGCCAAATGTATCCCCATTTTCAACTGAATAAATCATTATGGAATCATTTTGTTAAATGTGTATCTTGCATATTGGTTGGAGTGAAAACTAGTAAGAGAAGAGGAAAACTTTTTATGTGTCGAAAGTATCGATCCTATTTTTCTGGTAGGTATTTCATTATTTTCGATATTTATCAACACTTCCAATACTTCCAATACTTGCGATATTTCAGATATTTCCGATACTTTCGACACTTCCGATACTTCAGATATTTCTGATACCCAATCGATAGTCCTAATTATTGAAAGTACTGATCCCCAGAAATGATTACTATTGATAATTTTGACATTTCTGATACTCTGATACTGAATCCATAGTCTTAAGTATCGAAAGTACTGATCCATGGAAACAATTAATTGTTACTATTCTTCAACATCTGCTTCCTTAAAGATACCAACAACAACAACAACAACAACAACAACAACAACAACAACAACAACAACAGGGTTTATTGGAAAAAGAAGCCCAAACCACAATGTGGTACAGTGTATATGGACATAAATTATAACAATTAACAGTAGGCCTACAGATACAACATCCATAATTCATCAGTCAATAAAGCAAGATATCATCCAACCTGTCAACACATCAGTCCATCGAGCTATCATTCTATTGATCAATCTGTTATTAAGTCCATTCTCTCTATCCTTCAAATCCACAGTACAGGGCCCACACATGCAATAAGTAATGACAAACTGTATTAATATTATATATTACCTCAAACGTCAAATTTTCAATACCCACTCTGTCACCAAACCATGTCAGTGTGGCATTCACAAACTTGAGGACGGACAGGAACGCCATGACGTTCACTATAACAGCTGCAATGATCTTGATTGATGTGATGGCTCCATTGCAAGCTGCCTCGATCAAATTTCTTTCTGTGCTGAATAGAATAGAATAGAATAGAATAGAATAGAATAGAATAGAATAGAATAGAATAGAATTATTTCTGTTTGTGTGCAAAGCTGGATTTGTGGGAGACGGCTCAACTTGTGTACATATTATGTCGCTTCCAATCTAAAATATCGAAATTTTAGTTCCTCTTAGATACACCGGTTTGTTCTGACAATTTCTTATCAACTTTTTGATAGTAAGTTGCTGAGATAAGGAAATGACATGTAATTAACATATACGTTTGTCTTGCAAAAATCCTTTTTACGTCTGACAATGCTGTCAGAGTGAACAGAATCCACGTGACAAAAACTTAGATGTAGTCCAAAAATCCCGGAACTGGTTTTTTTTTAAATTGGAATTGCAGTCTATAGAACCAAGGAAATGTATGAGCCAAATTTAGTTGGTTATAAGTCACAAAACCATGCAGTTGGTCTACCTCTTCTCGAAGTCAATGTTCTCAGTATTGACTGGTACTTCTATCTCGGGGTAGGTGAGTTTGGAGATGGCCAAGGCTGCAGGCGCAGACATTACTGAGGCCGACAACAGATGTTCAGCTGGCACCTATGGTGAAAGGGGTGGGGAGGGTGTAAGACAAAATGATATCAGCTCATGCACGTGTGAGCAGTCGGGAAGTGTGTTAGAGTCACAGGTGAACACTAGGCTGACGTGTGTGAAAGTTAGGAACCGATTGAGGCAGTAGGTATTTAAGACTTAAATTGCTGTGAAGTTAGCGTCCCAGTAATGTAGTGGTAGCACGTTCAGACTTACAAGCTGAGAGACCCTGGGTTCGATTCGCCGGTAGGGGCTGAAATTTCTAGTGTAGTTTTTTTCTTCTTTTTTCAGCCTCTTCCTCTCAAAATTGATCTTTCACAGTAGTTCAAGTAAAATCCCAAATGACAAATTCCTTAGATAATGAGTAACATCATTAAAAAAAAAAAAGAAAAAAACTATTATACTGGGCTCACATTCTCCCCCCCTCCCTTAATAAATAATAGAATATCTACCAGAATATGCCTTGCCACCCAGCTAGGCTACATATGGGTTAGAATCGATAGAAAAACAATGACTTTATTCAGCTTTGGCACTCTAGGTGCAAATGAGCACACATTCATTGGGAAAACAGATGGCCTGTGGGCCGTAAACAATAATGACACCACTTTATCACTCGCCTATACTATATATGGCACTTTCATGTGCAAAACGCAAGGGTGCGCTCTCGAGTACGCCCGCACGCACACGTCTCTACTAACATAGTATAGGGGCGCCTCGTGCAAATCGGCCGAGGCATATCTCCGGCCCTGTTTCCATCGGAGGTATTTCAAACAGCCAGAATTTAGGAATCAGCGATTTCGTTATGGTATACTTTTTTGTTTAATCTTTAGTTGAACATAAAAAAGTCTCGTGTCAGTCATACGTTTCATAGGCAGTCGCTGATAGCGTAGTATATGCAGGCACCAAAATCCTGTGGAGTACTGGAAAACCGTGAAGCGTTTCAAGCAAAAACTATCTCACGTTAAACATTTCTTTGTATTCAGCGTGACACTTGAGAGCTTGCGCATTTAAGATGGGATCTCTTATCATCGTAAGAATTACAGTAGTGCATTAGTGTTGGAAGTAGCATTCAATATGCAGAAGTATTGTAATTTTTACCATTGTTTGAGATCCCATCGTTAATGTGCAAGCTCTCAAATATGACAGTTCGTGTCACTGGTGGATGGAACATAAGTTTTAGCTGTGATGATCTCCTCTGTATTTTTTACATTATTGAAGGAACAGTATAGCCTGCTGCGATGTTGGCAAACCATTCAAGCCAATTATGCCCTGACGTTTGCGCTAATCACT
>JAWQUT010000094.1:1158043-1163459 GCA_033807755.1 Ellobium chinense
TGGGCTCCACATAGGCTTTCGTTAAGGATTTCAAGAGAAGAAGAAGTCCAAGCACGGTGCACACCAGAAGTCGGATTGAGGGCTCGTCCCCAAAGCTGTAGTACATGGCGTATCCGAAGTAGGCAAAGAAAGCGAGAAGGAGGATGATTTTGATACTCTTCCATATCACTACCTGCAAAGAGAAGGGCAATGCCGTTGAGAGGAAAGAGAGATAGTCAGGTCTTGAGTTAGTAAGTGAGGTTCCTCTCCAGATTTAGTTTCACAAGTTTATTTGCATTGTAACATTATATGGATATAAAGCTATCATTGGACAGCACATCAGCAGACAAATGGACAAACAACCAGACAAATGAACAGACAATCAGACAGAGACAGTGAGATATATCAACATCCTAATAGGAGACATATTTTGGTTTAGACAGACGTAGTTGCAGAAAAGTTAAAGCTGATAATAATGGTTTGGGGCGCTCACTCTGAAGTAATACTTTATTTCATATTTTTAAAACTGGATAAAGGATATTTTAAATCATGACGTGGGTATGGTTGACAAATTTCAAGATGTTTTGCATTGTTTGGGGACATTTTGAATGAAACAGATTATACTTTTTTTTTTAAATAATGGGGTTTGTGTCTGCATACTTCTGAATCCATTTTTTTCCTCTATATATTTGCACGTTTTACATGGAACCAAGCCATAAAATTCTTCACATTTTTCATTTTGACATAAATCACACTTCCTCTCGGCCAAAGCGTGTCCCTGCTGCCATTTCCTTGTATCCACTAAGGGTGGCAAGTGAGTTTTTTTCAAAGTGGGCCAAGTATATGGGAAAGAGTAGTGAGTGCGGATTAGACAATGAAAATACAGTCAATCCTATGTTAATTGCACTACGAGAAACCAGGCCTAGGACACCACTAATAGCAGGTAGCTGCCATAGACATGACATTCTGACCATTCTGTATAACGCTAATTTACCCATGGAATCCTTCGGATTGTCCAGCGATATACAGATGGTTGCGAGACTAGGTTCGGCTGCATTGATATTGTGGCATGAATGGCTCATGGGTAGATTAAAATGTGTACCATTAGGAAGGATGATCGGGCTCTCTTCACGCCTGAATATTTACAATAATTGTATTAATAACTGATGTTCGTGTCCTCTATGGTGTAAAGGTTATTAGACTTGCAAGAAGTTGCAAGTTCAATCCTGAGGGATTAGAGTTCGATTCCTGATAAGGATACGTTTTTTCCTTTTGTTTTATGTTTTTTTTTCTTACCAATTTATTTTCACTCCTCACATTGCAAACTGACCTATCACACTAATGAAAACGCCAATGGCACACTCTCCCTAGAAGACTAATCATGTAAAGCACAAGCGGATATTATCTCATACGTTTCTCTCTCTCGAGGATGAGTTTATCATCAATTTCACATACCCTAGAGACATCCCTAGATAAGTGCCTCAGTATACACTGACATCATACTGAGTTCTGAAAATCGTGATGATCGCCCCTTCTCTCTCCCTTGACGCCCCACACTCAGATTTACTGATAACCTACATACACTAGAACCTCCATATTAAGATACGTCCTTAGTGCATGGAAAAAGAAAACTATTCTTACTACTGAGGTTAAGTTAATATCGAAGTTCACCTAAATAATGAAATGATAGGAAAATAATGAATCCTTGTATGTAAAGTTCATACTTACAAACAAGGTATACAGATTACATAAGTATTCAGTATCGAGCTTCCACTGAAACTTATAATAAGCTTACGTTTATCCACGTGTGACTTCGTAGTGAAATTTTATGAGGCTTTAACATATTTGAATCGTACCTCCTTGCTCTTGTATTGACCAATCAACCAGCCTTGACTTCGCATTACGGCTCGAGAGCAGGCATTGTAGTTTTGAGGGTCAAATACTTTCTTTTCCAGCACCAGGTCATGGTCATCATCATCCTCCGAGATGTGACCATTTGGAGAGAAAGAGTGGCCGTCTTTACGTAACTTAGCCTGTTCGTAAGGATCTTTGATGTTGTCGACCTGTATTACAACTTGGTCATTACTGTCTGGCTTGTCTTTCATCTGAAAAGAGGTGACGGGGTTGTGATTAAGTGATGATTTGGATCTGTTATGCGCGATTTCAAAAAAAAACTACGTTATTCGTGCAAAACGCAAACATTTTGCAAAATCCTTGAACTAAAGAAAGCAGTAAACGATTATGGTTATAGAACGAAATACTGCTGTTCATGCTGTTCTTGGAGCTGTTACTTTTAAGATACCTTTTCAGTGGTATAGCGATTTAATTCCATTATTTATGAAAAACGCAATAGTGCATTAAAAAATGGATGCCAAATCCATCAGAAAAAAAAACAGTTGTTTCACAAATTGCGCAAAACCTATCAGCATAATATTCATTACTAATATATAGAATCAGGAATCAGTTTGTGCAGTTCTTTTCTGTTGACAAAACAGGATACACGTGACCTATATGGCATTACTGAGTTTTCCAGAAAAGCAGGACAGGTTGCTCGTTGTCCTAGTTGGATATTAATGATAGGGGCTGTGACTACGGCCTCTCTGGTAAAATCTTCAAATTCTGATATTTTAGTGACAAGCCATTGACATTACCAATCCTCAATGCTGGAGTCATTTTACGACATTGAGAGCGAAATGATGTCCTCTTGGAAGATCTGAAACCAAAAAGCCTACCTGAAGACAACTCCATGTTCACATATGGCACCAACAATTTCTTAACACATCCTTCTGTTTTGTTTTTGATTTTTTTAAAATAGATCCAGAGAATTCCATTCGTAACCAATGGCATAAGTAAATCTCTAAAGGCGTCAAACGTTATTTTAAAGACCACTGACTGATGAGCATGGTGAAGATTTATGTTGTAAATATAATTTAAAATACGCAAAACAGGTCACAGCAGTCGGCAAAAGGTGGAGATTGATAACGGTAGAAAGCACCATGAAGGGTTGAAAAAAAGTGAAGAGGGGGACACAGAAGGCGACATTTTCAAAAAAGAACATGTAACTAAAAGTATGAAACAGGTTTTAATGAGATAGTGAATAAATGGGACATAAATTTGTGCCTATAATTAGATCTTATGTAAGTTATATTAACATACATTTCCTAATAGCGCAACTTCTCTATGAATTCTTGGCTATGGGCAGTAAAAGATATTATTGTCAAAATGCTCGTGATCAGCGTCTTTAAAAGGCAGTGGCACTGTATACATACATTTCCTAATAGCGCAACTTCTCTAGGAATTCTTGGCTATGGGCAGTAAAAGATATTATTGTCAAAATGCTCGTGATCAGCGTCTTTAAAAGGCAGTGGCACTGTATACATACATTTCCTAATAGCGCAACTTCTCTAGGAACCTTAGATAAAGCCAGCGAACGAACCAAACAACCAAGTTAACAAGCTGAAAATAGTGTTGTTGTAAAGGTGATTAATGAAGGTCTTAAGATGAACCTGTTACTTACAGTTGAGATGCCTGTCATTGGGATCTCCTTGTCCGCAATATATCCGGGGTTGTCTTGCGCCCCTTTATCTTTGCCTTCCATTGCAGTTCACCTTTTTACGTGGATGCTGTTCAAAGGAGAGCAAGTCCAATTCAAGAAATCTTCCACTATGTATGCATAGGCAATCCAGACAGTCCAACCAGTAAGGGATTTCAATACATTAAATTACCACTCAACAGACTTCATACACACGGGTTGTTCACACTTAGGTTGTTTACATTGATTGTTCACCGATATTTAGAAAACTATAAAGTTCGGTCCCTCTGTGACAGAATGTCCATGCCAGCATGCAACAGCGAGAATTTCATGATTGATAAAGGAGCATAAATAATGCATGACCCCTTTAGTCAGAGGCCTAGCGTGGAAGCCTAAACGGACACTGCTTATGCGGAGTGGTACAGACTAATTTTTCCATATTTTGTATGGTATCGATACCGATTAGTTCAGTAGTTCAGTAATGATTTACCATACTGGATGCTGATGAAATCTTGTTTGAAAAGCACATGAATGAAATAAGGTCATACCTATCAAAAGCAAGCACTAAGACGTATCTTTCTGAACATTAACATGAATGCATAGAGGACACCTGAGATGTCACTTTTGTTTTAGATGATCTATTATAGTCTACCAACTTATTTACGCACTTTTATGAAACTTCAAAACAATTTACTTCTATGTTTGCAGATCAAACTTCATTGACTGAATGCAAAACATAGAAAGTAAAGTGACAAATATGCGTCTCTTACTCAATTGAGAACTTGCGCATTAACGATGGGATCTCTTATGAGTGTAAGAATTGCATTAACTCTGCATGTTGAACGCTACTAAGGGTGCATTCAGCACCGATGCACTAATGTAATTCTTATGATGGGAAAAAATCCCATCGTTTTCTCATGATAGGAAGAGATCCCATCGTTTTCTCATGATGGGAAGAGATCCCATCGTTATTGCGCAAGCTCTCAAATACTTTATGGCATTGAGCGTTTAGTTCAGAAAAGGCCATGCCAGAATGAAGTAACAGACTTATGAATCCTTCTCGGAACTTCATATGATAGTTTACCATAGCTCAGAAGGGTGGGTTCAACTTTCGTGTTCTGAAATGACAGTGATGTGCTATAATTATTCTCTGTTGTTCTGTATCAGGCCGACGGCACACTTTAACAAGAGCAAGTCTGCTTGAGTCAATCAAAACATAACTACAGGATATCTCTCTCTCTCTCTCTCTCTCTCTCTCTCTCTCACACACACACACACACACACACACACACACACACAAACACACACACAAACACACACACACACACAGAGTGACACCTTCAGTTTCGCCAAGATTTAAAAGGTAATTAAAAGATAATGAAACTATTATAAAGATAATTAAACGATTTTAAAGATGATTAAAATAATTTTCGACTATTCAGTGCTTTCCATGTGGAACGTACAGTAGATTTCTGTCAACTGATAAAGGTTTTGAATCTTCAGGAGTGGCGATAAAGTGAGGTTTATACTAGTGTAGTTGCTCTGTCCGCGTAGCTGGGCAAGCTGGAACAAGGATGCAAATGAAATTCGGATTACAGAGGGTAAACTAAGACATGCCAGGTGAGTGAGGAGTGTTAATGCAACGATCAGCATAGGTCTTTCCAGCATGGGGAAGAGATAAAATGCGAACTCACAAATATTAACAACGGAGTCAATTAAGATACATTACGCGGGTAGATATTAATAAGCAGGATAGAGGGCACATTAGCGCTCTCAAACCTGACACTGCAGATGCTCGCCACCTTTGAAGCGTGGTAAAGTTTGTGCCTATGCATTTGATGGCTACGAATTTTGTTTATTTTTCTCTCCGAACCCCCATCCCCTTTTACATCCGCATCTTCTCCC
>JAWQUT010000094.1:1163670-1191562 GCA_033807755.1 Ellobium chinense
GGAAGGAGGTTAATGGCATCATCGGTAAAATATATGGAGTTCAGGGGTGTAGCGCCCATGTAATCCATGAATCTGAGATTATCTACATGCTATCTATTTGTCCCATACAAATAATTAATCTTCAGTATTTTCTAATATATTCAAACTTTATCTCCTATTTCGACGATGAGCCAGTTACAAGCATTGGCAGTACGATTTTGTCAACATTAGCCAGTTTTCTTCCCCGATAGTCTGAGAGCCAGTACACTGTTTCACAGATTCAACGCTCTCATATCTTCAGTGTAATCCAAAGGCAAGGTAAAGACAGAAACTTTTTTAAAAAGTGGTCAATAATCTGAGAGAAAAATTTGCTTACCCGCTGTTTGTTGTTTCTTTTTACGCAAGATTCTTTCCATGTACGACTTCCCGAGTTTTTTTTCTTTCGGCGACGAGAGGTTGGTGGTCTAGACCGTAGCAGGGTTACCAAATTTGGCTCCCAAATACCAAGTTTTGGCCTATTAAAAGCCACTGATTCCCAACCAAAATAGATGAAAAAGAATATAAATGCTAGATTACCCCCCAAAAAAAAATCATCCTCGCTACAGCCCTGTTGAAGTCAGATGAAATGTTGCTATTGCAGAACTTTAAGGTATATATGTAAAAGCTGGAGTTCTCTCATTGTACTAAGTTCTGTACGTGCGGGAGGAAATGCAGAACGGAGATAGAGAAAGTCTGGACTGGAAGTTCATAAACAAATGTTTAAGGAAATAAAAGGCAATTATAATAAGAAAATCACTGAAGCACAAAGAAATGATGTAATGAATAACATTGAGAAGAACACAAGAGAACTACTTAAAATTGTAACTGGACTTGTAAAGCAGAATAATGACAATCGTTTGTTGCCACAGTCTGTGTGAGGATCAGTATGTGCTGGTAGAAAAGTTTTCATCTTTTTTTCAGTGACAAGATCAATGATATTAGAAGTCATCTGGATGCAGAAGCTGTAACATGGGAAGTCCAACATAGAAATTACACTGACACCTCTTTGATGGAATTCCAGAAAACAAACGAGGAAGAAAATTGTGAAAGTGATAACATCTGTACCAAATAAAAGTTGCTCTCTAGACAAAATTCCAACGTGGATAATCAAGGACTGTGTCCATGAATTAGCACCGGCACTTACTTCTATTGTCAATGAGAGCCTTGGTGAATGGTGAAATGCGAAATGTTCTCAAACAAGCATTGGTGGTACCTCTTCTAAAGAAGCCAAACTTAGATTCAGAAAATTTCAGCAACTACAGACCTGTTTCGGATTTGAATTTCATGTCCAAAATTATAGAAAAAAATGTGTCTTCAAGATTACACAACTACCTGAAGGAAAATGGTCTGTATAACAAATTTCAATCAGTATATCGCGAGATGCGCCGTACTGTAACAGCGCTACTTCGTGTGCATAGTGATGTCATCTGTCACATTGACCAAAAGAACCTTATAGCACTGGCTTTGTTAGATTTCAGTGCCGCCTATGACACCAAAGATCGACAGCTGCTTCTTTCAAGAATGGAGGACTATTTTGGAATAAAAGGAATGGCTCTCAAATGGATATATTCTTATCTTAGTGACAGAACACAGTCAGTGCAGAATAATGCGTCCGCCATCGCAGTCTCATCGTTACTATCACAGATAGGCATCATTATCTCAGAACCCATAGAACTACAGCATGGAGTGCCACAGGGCTCCGTATTAGGGCCGCTCCTCTTCACTCTATTTACCAGTCCCGTGAGTGACATTATCAAGAACCATGGAGTGGAACATCACATATACGCAGATGACACTCAGCTCTACATCCCACTGTGGAATGGAGTTCAAGCAGCAGAGGCAGTCAAGAAGCTTGAAGACTGTATTAGTGATGTTAAGAAGTGGATGATGGTTAACAAGCTGAAATTAAATGACTCTAAAACAGAAGTTATCACGCTGGGAACTAAGCAACAAAGAAATGGTTGTAATGTAGAATATTTGAATGTGGGTGATTCAAGAATTCATTTATGGAATTCTGCATCAGTAAGAAATCTAGGTGCCTATTTTGATTCTGATCTCTCGATGCAAACTCATCTGACTAAAACGTGTCAAGCTGCTCATTTCCATCTAAGAAATATCAGTAAAAGACGAAATTTGATAGACATAAGCACAGTAAACTTACTTGTCCATGCTTTTATCATGAGCAAGCTTGATTACTGTAACTCGCTGCTGTTTGGAATCCCTAAATGTGCACTAGATCGTTTCCAGAAAATACAAAACAAAGTAGCTAGATTAATAACACGATCACATCCCCCAGTAACCACTGAGTCTGTTCTTAAATCTCTTCACTGGTTGCCCATAAAGGAAAGAGTAAACTTCAAGATCTTATATGTCATTTTTAAGTTTCATATGGACAGGCCCCAAACTGCCTGTCAGAACTAGTGGAGATAATTATATCAGCCAATACGTTTACTAAGATCAGCTGATGTAATGCTGCTTGAAACACCCACAGTCAGATTATCTCTTGGTGAAAGGGCCTTTTCTGTACGTGGTCCTAAACTGTGGAATAACATCGGTATTGAGACAAGGAAAAGTGAAAACATCATGATTTTTTTTTAAAAAAGTAAAAACAGAATTATTTAAATTGGCATATGGTTTTCGGTAATCGGTGATCATTCACATGAAGCAGTAATGAAAGTGTTTTTTTATTAACCTTGCGCGGTTGGGAGTGAATGCCTATTGTGAGTAATGATGTGTATAAGAGAACTTATAGAAGTGTAAGGATGTAATTAATGTCTAAATCTTGTGTGTTAAGCAGCGCCATAGAGCACTTTTCTCAGGTGCATATGTGCGCTATAGAAATGTATTATTATTATTATTATCATTATCATATTATTATTATTCTAGCAGTGTGGTTGAATGGTTAAGGGTTTGGACTCAAGATCTAATGGTCGTGGTTTCGTTCCCGACCATGTCCTAGAGGTAAATGTCTTGGGAGAGCTTCTCATTCACATTTTCCTCAGTCCACATCTGTAAAATGAATTCTTGGCTATGGGCAGTAAAAGATATTATTGTCAAAATGCTCGTGATCAGCGTCTTTAAAAGGCAGTGGCACCGTATGCTCCGGAGAGAGTAAAGGAAGTCTTTATGTGATTTGGCCTGCTGGGACACTAATAGCATCAGGTGGCGTAAGCGGGCATTAGACTGAATAAGAGACGTGTCATTATCATCATCATCATCATTATCATCATCATCATCATCATCATCATCATCATCATCATTATCATCATCACCACCACCACTATCATCATCATCAATGTTATTATTATTAACTCTGACCCTTGAACTCCTTTCATTCTCACGACCTTGCACTATGTCTCTCAGTTGTTCTAAATCTGTTTCTATTTCTGGCTCTCGTACTGCTATTCACTTGCTTTTCTTTTATATGTCAACTGTCGGTCTTGAAAAAGTGCGCTGACACCGATGGCTATTGTTTTTAATAAACTCATCATATATTTTTCTAAAGTTTTGTGTTAAATCTGGGGAGAGCCATACTTAATTTCAGTAATAATTATTATTATCATCCATTATCATAATAATGACAGGTTTCAGCTACTGTAGCGTGCCGTGTTCTATGAGATCAGTGGCATTTTGCAAGAGTGATGCAGAGAATATATACGTGGATTTTTTTTGTTTTTGTTGTTGATACATTTTTGTTCATACGTAACCCTTGAGCTTGAACATTTACTAATCATTCACCCTGTATAGTTCTGAAGGTGGGTCTAATACTGCGTCATTAATTTCAAACCAATGATAGCAGAGGAAGATCGCGGAAATGCTTAAACCAAATTCCTATTCCCATTTATAGGCACATATTCCTGTTTTCGCCGGTTCTAGCCTTTGAGGCCCTACTACGTCACAGAATACGCCTGTAGATACGAACCTCTCTTACAAGGAGGGAGAGCAAAGGCAGATTTTCAGTGACAGATACCCCGGTCTAGCAAGTATTTCGGCCCTTCGACTTCTTAACACTTTGAAGTGGCCAGGTCACACTCACTCAAGATCCAGAAGTGGCCTTCTCTTGACTTCTGTACATTAAAGCTATTACCCATAAAAAGATAACATACTAGTTTCGTCCACAATAAAGCAAAACGGACACAATATCTTATCATAGATCTAGATATAGTATGCCCAGAATTAAAATTTAGTTGTTGAGATTTTCAACTGTAGAAAGAACGTATCTGAAATGAGGGAATGAGGAGGAGTAAATAATGCTGTAATCCCGGATCTAACATAGAAATAACAATCCTGCTAACACGCCCGTATTTGTCCCAGTTGAGGCCCAGATAGATTTTTACATGGAACCCATGAGCAACATACCTTATCCACAGGTCCTTTGGGCTAAACACAAGTCCTTTGGGCTAAACACAGGGTCTCTGGGCTAAACACAGGTATGGGCTAAACACAGAGCCTATGGGCTACAGGTATGAAGATGCCAATAGCACCTGGCATTTATATGCAATTTTAAATAGTCCCTAAAAAATCAAAAAATTGGTCATGGGGAGGTGGGAAAGGGGTTGGATTTTAATTTCAAAGGCTTAGATAGGTGTCTACATGTGTAGACTCAAAATAGGTGAGGTTTAGTCACTCAAGTATAAAATTTGTGGTTGTTGCTAGGTGGTTAAGGTTACCCTGTTTATCGAGTGAAAACGCCTAAAATATTAGGTTGTCTGCTTCACTGCCTAAGTTCTTAAAAGCTAACTGGTTCAGGTGCAATTTTCTTTGTGTCAAATTTTGGAGGAAGAGCTAAACAACATGTTTGGAAAGTATTTTGACACGGCAACCCCATGATAAGTTAATGAAAGGTGTAAAACCTAATATAGCCAACAGTGAAAAAAACATTGGCATCTTCATACCTAAACAAAAGTTCTATGGGCTAAACACAGGTCCTGCGGGCTAAACACAGGTCCTGCGGGCTAAACACAGCGCCTATGGGCTAAGCACAAGGCCAGTGGGCCGACTAAACACAGGTCCTGTATGAAATAGAAAAAATACGAAAACATACGAATAACATGTTTGGTTTCACATTCCGCCCAGTTTGGTCTAGTCTATATGCCATTCTCCGCCAGACTTGAGAAGCACACATTTTTATATGTCCACACTGACAATTCGTCACAAATGGCAAATAAACATGCAAATGCCTGCATAGGTAGACATAGCACCTGACAGCTAACAATCCTAGATGCTACCAAGAGTACACAGCAGTACATTATGTTCCACATTTAATGGTTCTCGGATATTTTCTACCTCTGCTACTGTTGGTTTTAGATTCACATGCACGAAACTAGGGCAGTGTGGATAATACCATGTCTCAAATGACGGCCACCGCTATAATAATTTGATAAATTCAGTGACAAAAGAACACTGTGGGCCCTAATGTGTTACATTCACATTGATTCGCAGCATAAGCTCTCTTGGTGTTTATTATTTTGTTTTACACATTCAGACCGCTGTGCATTGTGTAAACTGTATATCGCACGTGACCCCATTTCTGATGCATACAACCTGATTTAAAATACCTTAACTTTCACGCATTTAATTTTTTTTATCAGTATTGACTAGCAAGATCTGCTCATTTTGGTGTTTGTTGTGAAGTTTTACACATCTAGACTGCTACACATTGTCTAAACTATACATCACACATAACTGCGTTTCTGATGCATGCACCTTGATTGAAATGCTTAAACTCCCCACACATATGAAACTTGCGCATCATGGATAAAAAAAATACAAGAGGCAAAACAATTAACTCAAAAAGAATAAAAGACGGACTGTGACATAGCTTACCTGTTTTCGCATTTAGTAATAACCTTAACAACAGTTAAAATCTGAGGCAGACCTAAATACTAAACAAAGGCGATAACATAGTTCTTTTGCCGGGTTATAGTAGATATATGGGCCAGAGACGAATTTAATATATTAACATTATCTATGTAAAGCCAGTCACGTTCTGCACTGTGCGCAGCAATAGCCCCTCTTTTCAGTGGCACAATAACAAGGCTGTCACTCTGTGCTTTTTATTACAATGCCGTGTCAGTGGAGACGAGGTGTATACGGAAGCAGCAGCTGTTCAACATTATGAAAACATGTTGGTTTTTTTTGTTTTTCTTTAAATTGTATATATATAAATACGTTTTGATCATCCAAGTCTGAAAAGCGGATGCACAGCTGCTGAACCAGGATCATCCCCCACTAACCCTCTCCTCTACCACCCCCACCATCTTGAAGGCAGTGACATCGAAACTAGTAATTATTATGTTGGCATTTCACCATCCTTGCCTCTTCCTCATCCACCTCTCACACCCCAAACTTCAGCTGGGGGCCGTATGCACAGTACTGTCTTGACGTTGCGCGCCAGCGGTGTTTACGGGAAATCACTGATATTTTGGGGATTCCCGTTGCCCGTAGTTACCGCCGGCGCTGCATTAGACAACATTGTGCGTACGACCTCTAGTGCCTTTAAGAAACGAGTGAATCTGGCTGAGGGTGAACTGATGCTGAAAGCTTGTACTTATTATTACAAGGAGCATCAGCAGGTCTGTTAAATGCAGGGCAAGAGGAAATATTACAGGCCTATATTATAGTCAGAAGGGGAAGATTCATTTCCACAATGTAGAAGACATAATATACTCAGAATATATCTTTGTATTTATTTGAGAAGCCTGAAACAGATTCCAGCATAATCAATTAGAGTGGAAATAAAATTTCTGATTATTTTCACGTATAGAAACATACACCTAAGTCAGTCAGCTTTTGAGCTTTAGGGTGAAGAAAAAGACGTTCCCTACCGCTACCATCGCTAGTATTAGATTCACACGCATGAAACTAGGGCAATGTGAATAATACCACGTTTCAAATTACGGTCACCGCTGTAATCATTTGAGAAATTCAGTGACAAAAGAACACTGTAAGCCATTTACTCAGTAGGCTCAGTGACTTTACATCACTAGCAATAACTAGTGTTTAAACCTATTACAGTCGGAGTCTACAATCACTTTCAGGGCCTTTTAAAGTGAAATTAAGCCCTTATTCCCCCTCTCAATGGTCAGTGTGTGACTTCGTGAGGGCTATTTGAAATAAAAAAAAAAGGTCTGGGTATGCATTCCCGAAAGCAATTTTGGCTAGAGGACAGCCTATGATATTATCTTTCTAATCATTTTCCAAAGTAGTGTGAAAGCATTATACATAATTCCTCTTATCACAAAATTCGCACTTCAGGAAGCAGATGGGAGATAAGGTCTTTCCTATCCCTATGATTCAACTTGGCATATTACATCCCGTGATGGTCTAGATGGTAGAGACAGTAAGCCGTATTGGGATATTCAAGAATATCAATGGAAGCAAGAGTGTATTAGGGTTCTGGCAGTAGGTTACTAACTTGTCAAGGATCTACAGAAATTGGGTACGTGTAATCGATAAAATCTCTCCAGGGACTATAACAAAAACAGGAAAAAAATCATCCCTAATTTTTCTCAACAACCATGGATAGTTAGGAAGTCTCTGAATAAGGCCACTGAACTGGAAAACTATGGAATACTGTTAAACAATCAACCAACCAAATTGAGAGGGTGATGTACCTAACAGGGAAGCCAGATGCTGCTGTAAGTAGGATGAAAGACCATCTGAATATTTGTCCTATTACTATTATGAATGTTCTGAGTATCGTTCGTGTGAACAAGATTGCTGAAATAAGTCAAAAGTATGATGAAATTCTTTGAAACAGCTTTTGAGGCTAAATGTTCCTATATACTTATACATGTAGTAGTGCAAACACATGACATGTTTGCTTAGCTTCAATATAACTTTAAGCCTACGTGTTTTCTCTGACCCCTAAATTTCCCCTGAGAAAGTTTCATATCGTTTCACATAATAATCATTGCAACAGACATTTGTGTGCTTTATTAAAATACCCGTGCTCTACAAAAACCTTTATAAATTAGGCCTAGCTAGAAAAGGACCGGTTTCAATGGCTATTAATTCAGTTTTTTGTCCCTCACGAGAGTTATATGGGGTCTGTGGCCGTATGCATAATCTTCGTGTTAATTAATGCATTATGAAAACCATGGGGAACTCTCAAAACATTAGCAATGTTCACTGGAGTTAAAACAGTACGTTAATTAACGAATGGATTATGCATACGGCCACTGGATCCCGCAAGAGGGAGCAAGGAGAATACAGACATAGAAACAGAGACCACTATAGTCAATGGCTCACACATGCCAAATCAGTTACGTTAAACTGAATCGTCATTTACATAAGTTACATATTGTACGTTTTGATATTTTGGAAAAATCACCGGAAGAATATTGGCCTCTAGTAAAACTAATGAATATTTTCCTTTTATAGCTTTTAGACTATAAACTTCGCCAAACAATACAAATCAAAGCAACACGGCACCGAATGATTGGGTCTCATTTACAACGGTTACTGTATCCTAATTACAACACTGTGTAAGCGGCTGAAATGTATCACAGAGTTCACGTCGGTACACATTAATGTCCCAGTCGTGGTTACAGGCTAGTAATTCTACTTGGGGGTTATGCTTAACCTCCATTTTTCCCTCTATCGGCATGCCCTGCTTCCAGTGATAAAGGTTCCATGGGGTAAATTTTGAGTTAATGGGAAACTGTGTCCATTTTGGTTTAATTTAGCATTATTTAGCCCTGGGCTGGAACTGTCACTTGACCAGTGAAAATGATAGGGTATGTTTCCAAATAGCAAGCAAGCTCAAAATTTCTGTGGGTTTGTTGAGGTTGGGTCAGTCTTAAAATTTGGGGCGTGAAAGCTAAAACTTTGGGCTTAGAGGGCAAATGAGAAGACTAAACTAGCCCATAGAGGAGAAAAGGCCCCAGCTGCATTTCAGGTCTGTAACCGTAAGTGGCTGCTGGGGAAGCACTGACCTATCGCTGTCGTCTGAACTGATAAATTATCACCTCATTTAAATCACGTAAGGTGAAGAGCTTGGCTTGACATGAACGAAGCAAGATCCGGGTTTGGAATACTGACGAAAACTCTGCATAATTTAGCGTCAACATGTGCTGACCTTTGCTCTGTCCACTGGTTTTCATACTGTTAGGCGCAATTTTTACCGTAGCACTCTTCTGCTTCGTAACATGTATATTTTGTCAAGCCCAGCCAAGAATTAGAGGCGTTCGAACTTTACAGCTAAGCTGTTGATGCATTTGAGATAGGTAGCTTGTATACAGCAGTACATGCATCAACCGATATAAATAGTCTATCAGGGCTGTATTTGTTTCGTCCCTGCAATTTGACAAAATGGTAATCCACATCCCTTCCTTAGCAAAGGAAATATTAGTATCTAGGCAACCCAAGATGGCTGCGGAAGAAACAAAAAAACATTGCACTGATTTGCGAGAGGTATTTGTCACACTTATATCTTTGCCTCATGCATTCGCACACATACCACCTCTGCTTCTTGCTGCATTCTCCTCTGACACAAGCCCATTGATAAGACGTTCCATTGTCAAATTTGAATCTGTAGATGGTTGCCGCCATGTTGCCGAGCTGTTTCTTCCCGTTTTGAAAATAAAATGACACATTTCTAACAAATTTCTAGTGGGTGTGCACCATTCTTCACTGTGATTGGCGCGCACCAACCAAAAGTGTGCCCTTTGCCAATGGCTGCCGTCCGAACACAAGGACGGCCTCTTTCGCGACGCCCCAAGGATCACATAAACTTGGCCCAGTGAACCTATAGACTTGATACACACACAACTGTAACTATTGCTCGTAGACTGAATCAAAATTACACTACAACTGAATTATCAAAGTTAGGATTTTCATATCCATCACTTGGCACTCAACGATAAATCACCATCATCGTCACCTTAGCAGTAGAACCTCATCTCCACTCTTAGCATCTTTCATTAGTCTTACTATACCACCACCATCATTTTTCTTCAGCATCTTCAAAATCAACCACCGCTAAAACACCCCATTATCACCCTCAGTAGTCTCACCAGTACCACTATAGCACTGTTGTCTTCATCACTCTTATTCGCAGCATCCTCATCAAAGCCAACCTAATCATGTCGCTGTTCTCAGCGTCTTTTCCAGTATGGAGAGATGAAACACAGTCTCTTGTGCTCTCTCTCTCTCTGTCCATTTCTCCGCATTTTCATTTCTCATTTTATCTGTCTTCTACTCTTGCTTTCGCTTTTTGTTCTCTCGATTCTCTTCCTGCTTGGTTCTCTTCCTTCTTATCTACTCTCCAAGCATTCTTCTGGATTCTCATCATCCTCCTCCTCGATTCTCCATTTCCTCCTCAATCCTTCTTCCTCCTTCTCCTCCTTTTTCTTGATTCCCCTTCTCCTTCTACTCAATCCTCCTGCTGCTGTTCCTCTTCTTCTTCTTTTTCTTCCCTCCTCTTCTTCTTCTTCTTCTTCTTCTTCTTCTTCTTCTTCTTCCTCTTTTCTTTTTTTTTTCTTCTTCTTTTTCTTCCTCTTTTCTTTTTCTTCTTCTTCTTCTTCTTCATCTGCCCATTTCTTTACTTTTTTAATGTTTTCTTTTCCCTGATTTCCTTCCCTTCTTCACAAAAATTATATATAAGTATAAATAGTTCCATGCACAATTACTGCCACAACACAATCCCAAGTTGTGATATGATTTTTAATTGTACTACCATTTCACTGTTTCACAATATCAGGAATATAATTCCAAAATGTTTCTAACAAAGTAAACTTTAAGTTTTTAAGCTAAACACAAGTGTTGCATTAATCATCACAACCTTCTTTATCATAGAATAAACATATATTTCAGCAGATTAGTAAGTTTGTACATGTACCTAAAATTTGAAAGAAAGTTTACTTATGAAAATAATGTAAAATAACTTTATTACGAACACCATCAGAAATATCACCATGGCGCATCAAAAGGAAAGACACTTTATTCTCCTACGGGTAGTACACGTAATAACATGGTTCATAATCTACATGATTTCACAATGTAGATTGCCGCGTATGCGACTCTAAAGCTCAAATAATTATAAGATTATTTCCCTTGATAATGCCGTACCGTAAGTCTTGCTGGGGGCGGTGTCGGAAAGCTAAAAGCTCGACAAAATTTAAAAGCTTCTGTAGAACATTTCATCATAAAAGTGGGTCAAATACAAAGGCAAATACAAAAAAAATGAAAAACGTCTTTTACACTTTGTAACTAGTGAATAAGTGTTGTAAAAACAGAAATAAATGTTTCTTCAACAAGACTAATACATCCTGAATTGAATCAGTGGAGCATGGGTGTCTCCTTGAGTTTAAGCCGTCATTATTTTAATAACGCATTTTAGCCAACTGGATTCCTCAACAGTGCAATAATCTTCCTGATTTTGGGGAAAACTCTTTGGATATTCAGAAAGCGTAACCATTTTTGGTGTGTCCTGGATGATAACAAGTTTAACAAGTTTATTAGGGATAAGCCCAGACCACAAGTGTGGTACATGGACAACAAAATACAATGTACTATGCGACGGGATATCTAGTACACTACACAAATGAAGCATGATTAAAGGGGATAACCAAACTCCGTATTATGTGAAGAACGTTTCAGAATGCCCAATATCGGTCTTGTAAGTGTCACCAAACCAGTAATTTAAATGCATAAACCTTTTATGGCAATTTCCCGCCTGTCTCTTGAGGGTGTAACACAAAATGGATCCTGTCTTAAATGCGGTTAAGGACAAAACTGTGTACCAATCGTTGTAAACCTAGAAGAATTTCATTTTGAATCATATAATGACGTTGATACTAGATGTCATCCATACATCTGGAACATATTCTACGCATTTTGCTCTTAAATGAATGGTTTTCTTTCATGAATGGCAGACAAATTAATGAAGGTAATTATACGGACGGGAACACTGTCTTTTTCATTCGTAAATACAGTACTTCTATTTTAATAGGATGATTATTCTACTTTGGGAACATCGGTCGGCTTCATCATTGTCCCCATATAAATGGAATAGACCATCTCAATTATTTTGCAAGCAAGGCCATTCGGGTGTTGCGAGCCACGACTCAATAAGTTAATCATTACGTCCGTTTTCCATTTTTCCTTGCTTAGAGAAATATGAATGACTGATATGATCCATTACACTGGCATTTATATGGGTGATACAACTTCTACTTTCAGGAGCAAAATTTACTGACATAATCACATTACTTTTTATATTTACATTTTGTTCAAACCGGAAGTGAGCTTTGTTGGAGCTATACAAAAGAAAGGTCTATTACAGTGCTTTTGAAAACTATTCATCAACTACATTTCGCTAAATGGCCAGTGCTTGATATGACATTGGGCATCAAATCTTGATGCCCAAGGGAAAATGGTATTATTATTATAAATATGATCTTAAAAAATAAAAAAATAGTGTATAAACTATGGTCGAGGGGTGTATGTATATTTCATAAACCAATAAATAATTATACAGATTTTAATTTCTCTGAGATGGTGAAAGACCAAAGTAAAATCATGTTTAAAACTAAGAATGGAATGTTGGGAATGCTACTTATGGCAGTAAGTTCAAAAAGTTTCCTAAGTGCAACATACAGTATAATATTTTGCTACCGTCTGATTACATTGCAGTAAATCCATATGATATTGTATGAAATCATTCAGTACGCAAACACAATACGCTGAACACAGAAAAATCGACATTCTATGCATGTCCACCCACCCTGAGATATTTTGAAACAACCATTTAAGTCTTGAATGGAATATGAGTAAGGACACAGTTCTATATACAATATTGGATTATGCTTCGCTGTAAAGGCACCTTTCAGGAACAATACAAGAAAATCATCCAAAATATTTCTGTTATAAAACATTGCATAGAGAAACATTAAGGCACCAACTAGATGTTGGTTTCCCTGCTGCGTTGAACAAGTTACTAAAAGTAGGTTACCTGACAATTTATCTCAAATTCTTTTCCAAGCCATGAAATTAAGATACCTATTATTTTATAAATGCCCTCTTGTCCTTTTCATTAAACAGCAAAAAAAAAAATACCGTTAGATCAGCTGAGACCAGAATCTTGCTTTCCTACAGACCTGTGGCCGTATGCATAATATGTGCGTCAGTTAACGTATTGCGTTAACCACAGTGAATTCTACTTATATTTTCGGATTTTCCCGTGGATACCGCAGTGTGTTAATGGCCACTCTGACTGTATGCATAATCCATACGTTAGTTAACGTATTGCGTTAACCATAGTGAACACTACTAACGTTTTGGGAGTTTCCAGTGGTTACCGCAATGCGTTAACTAACGTACGGATTATGCATACGGCCATTGGTGCTTTATCAGCCATAGTTTATTGATTACAAATCGACTCCTTCATACTCAGTGAATTTCTAAGAGGTCTTGACCTTAATTAAAAAGTATGGCTGGATGATTTCAGTCGTTCAGTCATATCTATTCCAGTAGTAAAAAAGGGAAAACAAAGTAGCTATATTAAAAATAAAGTCTACGAGCAATTGGCAATTGGTCAATCATAGCAAAATTTTTGTTGGAGCGTTACACACAAGCTGAATAAGCCTGCTGCTGTGGTCTAGAAATATTTTCCTTAATTCTAATGCAGGTTAGGTTTCTGTGTCGTTTCCGCGAACCCTTTGCTGTCAAATTTAAACTATTTACAAGCTTAGTTTTAAAAGGAGGTGATATTCAAATGTTATAATTATATAGAGTGTATATAGTACCTTTTCAAAACCAATAATCATCATATGCAATATTGTAGATGAAATGATAAAATACTGAAAATTCATGTTTTATTTTTCAGTGAAAGACAGCAAACAAATGTAGATTAGGAGGTAATAATTGAATGTTCTCTTGCCAGGGACAACTCAAAAAATATTATAGTTCAATATTCTATCATATGCGGCACACTGGTCTGTTGTGTAGTAAATATGACATTGTACTACCACTTGCGTATTTGATGGCAAAGTGAGCTTTTCAAAGTGAATTGTTTTCACGGTTCAGACTAAATTTTGTGAAGACATGCGGGATAGGATTTATATTATGAAGAATATTTTCAGAAATAATGCTTTCCTCGGGTTTAAAGAACCAAAGTTCAAGTTGCAAAGACTATAACGTTTGATATACTCGTATCAAAGGCAAGAGAGTCATAATGTTAAACAGAATTATATTTGGAAGTTTCACCTCCCTTTGAATGTCTCTACATCTTGCAAGACAAAATATACATTATATACATACAAATACGGTGCTGCCGGCACGCAAAGCTGAGTTTTGCGCATAGCCGTGTAGACTTAGTCATTATAAATATATTCAGTTTTCACAACCAGAACTTCACAGTATTCAACTTTGTGATCTCAGCTAATTTTTCAGCTAACATTTTTGACAGTAACAACACTACGGTACATCTTGTGTAACAACGATGATGAGGATGATGGTGGTGAAGGCGGAGGTAGTGGCAGTGATGTTGGGGGGGTGTTTTGGAGAGGGGGGTTGGAGAAGAGGGTTGGTATGATTGATAGTATGATAGTCATATTAATAATATTATCAACATTGATCGAGTCAGTACTAAAAATTGAACAGGTTATCACATAAAACGCTCTTCGATCTTGGCATGATCAGTCCAGAAAATAGATAACGGCTATAAAAGCTTCCCATAGTAAAGTTTGGCTTTCATGGGAAAAAAAAAAAAGAAGATGATGGTAGTGGTTAGAATGACGAGGAGCATGAGGAGATGTCCTTTACCGGGATGGCTCGAAACCTGACAGGTGTATCAGTCAAACTCTTGGAAGAAAAGACCTGAGAGAAAAAAGAAAGAGCATTATATGTCATCTCCTCTGATACTAAGGACAGAACAATAAGCCAGACATGTCAGTGCGATTCTTATTCATGTTCATCACTCTGTTTTGTCGTATTTTCATCCATCAAAAGCTTTTCCACTCCCTTGACATGTATTTATGTTATCATCTTTTCAATGCAAATTTTACTTCTCTTTTCCCGTGCTTCTAAATTCTCCTCTTTTCATCTCATTCTTTATGTTCCAATCTTTTAAAACATCTTAAGACTTTTTTAATCAACGCACATGTATACTAAGATGAACAGCAAACATCTTCCTAGTGCACATGACAGACATTTTCATCAGCGTGTTTTTTGCTATTGATTTTCCCAGCTTACAATGTTGTTGTTGTTGTTGTTGTTGTTGTTGTTGTTGTTGTTGTTGTTGTTGCTGCTGTTGTTGCTGTTGTTGTTAATGTTGTTGTTGTGAACCTATCATCTAAACTAACTCCATTATCACATCGGGTTTCTCCATACAAGAGCTTCGTATCTTCTTCAACTCACCTGCTATACAAGCGGTGAAGAAGCAAGCTACATTCCCAGCTATCATTGCCCGCAGAATCAGCTTGGCCATTGTGGGTCTTCTCTTTGGAGCCATTGCTGACAAACTACCCAAGAGGATCCCCATCGAGCCAAAATTGGAGAATCCACACAAGGCATAGGTGGCGATAATCTCTGACCGAGGCTGAAAGTTCAAAATGTAATATGAATCAAAGATTATTAAATAACAAGACAGGACACTCTAGGTAACCAGTCTCATACAAAATGTGTACACAGCCTAGTTTTGGTAACAATTCGTAGAAAGTTCAAAAGATGATATGAAATTAAAGATTGTTAATTAGCAAGACGGGACAATCTAGGTAACCGCCTTATACAAAAGTTTTTTTGGCATCCCCTAGTGAAAGAATGTTTACAAGTTAGTCTGGGCTTATGCATGCTGCTCTAGGATCATTATAAATTAATTAATCAATTTATAATCTTTGATGAAAATACATATACGGATCCAGATTACATCTGGGGTCGTATGCACAAATTATGCTGACGTGCTTTATACATTTGTTGGGAGGGTTTCTCGTAGTTATCGCTTGCGCGCAAAGTTAGACAGCATTGTATTTAGGGTTCAACATCTATTCTAAATTTCTTTTTCAGATTTCAGAAAGAATTTGTATTATCGAGCTGAGGATTGGCTCCTCAGACCTTATAGTTGAGTTTGTCTGCAAAGTCTGCGTCTCCCGCGCACCCACCAACGCGCACTTATCAAGTTGACTCGGTCAACACGTTGGATGCTAAGAGATCTCCCAGTCATGGTAATTTATTGTTTCTGTGTTTGGGCATATTGAAATTCACAACTGATTCTAATCATAACGTGTAATTAATTCGTAGCACCAGGAAATACCAGTGTGTGCAGCCTACCTCTGCCATAAAATTCGTAAAAAATCCGAATTTGAAATTAAGGGTTCTGATTATAATATCGTCACGTTCGTTCCATATTTGCATTTATTTTTTTTTTTTGGATGATTTGAGTTGTTTACACTACGATGATCTTCATTTTATCTTCTTTTTCCTATTAAAACAATGTAGAGGTCTGACTTGTTATTACATCCTAATTTTACAAGCTAAACCACATCTGCTTCATTGTTTTGCTTTGACATCAGATTGAGAGCGCTCAATTTCTCAAAACCTCAAAAACTGACTTAGGCAAATGTGGAATGCGCCCGACGATATATAGATTAGTCTACCTGTAACTTTGTTCAAAATAGATACATGACTGCTAGCATCAATACAGAGCTTTCCGTACCGAAATAATTCCTTTCTCCAATCTAGTTCCATTCAGCCTGTCCAAGATAAGATCATCCCCGTCATAGTGAGTGAGGCCGTCTCCAAATGTTTTGACGTAGTCAGTGTACTTCTTTCGGTTTTGCAGCAGAATAGACAGTTTCCTGCGGAAACAAATTCACATTCATTTATCAAACTACTGCATTTATAAGTAAAGAGGACTGACCAATTCGCTTCATTTTATGTTCTATTAGGTATTGTTTAGATGAAGTACAGTATGATATGTTTTGTTAATTACTTTAGCATGAAGTTAGTCAGCATCTCGTTTAAACAGCCAAGAGATCAATACTCTCGATAAACCAAATATTATACTTCTGTCTTCACGCAGTTCACATTATGCATTGTAAGTTTGTTAACAAAATTACATCCACAACGAAAAAAACATCAAAGTTTGCCCTGATAAATCTGACAAAGACTGGCCGAAAAGGTGGCATATGAATGAGTTACTATGATTACGAATATCTCTGTATGTTATACATCTAGGCAACCCTGATCATTATAACAAAGCAATGGTAGTGTCACTGTGTTTCTATTATGTCAATTGTTAGGTTCTTTTCAAGCCGTTATGTTTTTTTTCCGGATTCTGACACAACATGGTACTGCCGTCGACATTAATATGTTCAGGTTCAAAGATTTTATTAGACCATAGGCCAACATCATTTCACAATAGAAAACAATATCACATGAATACAATAGGCTACACTGCATAGACGTGTGTTCCTCATGCACACTATTTCCACTCATCTACCACTTTCCCATCTAGCTGACACCTAGACTTCCGAGAACTAACACACAAATCATAACATTATTGCTATTATCACTCGCTGTCTCACATCACACTCTCCCCCCCCCCCCCNTAAAAAAAAACACCCTATTTTCCTTTTTATTGTGACAGATAAAAATCACGCAGGCAGAGCTAGACTACGTGTCCAGTAAATCAAAATACGCTCAAACATCCATAAAATCACGTAAAAACAGTTAGGCAAAACGTTTTAGAATGTCATAAGATGTAATTAGCAAAGACTTACTCGTATGCGATGAATTCATTGGTGAAAGTTTTGATGCCAACAAGTTCAGCGACTCTCCTACAATCAGCAGGTTCAGTTCCCATGAACAGGGCGATGGGGTAAAGTAGATAGGAGCAAATGAGCTGCAAGGTGGTCAAGTGGAAGACATGAAAATGTCGTACAATGCATGTATTACCCTGCAATACCAGTACTTAAATGTATAGTGTGCAGTGAATGCACCATTATTCACGCACCTTGTACACGGCATAATTTCACTGAATCATTATTTACACATATCATATACTATGGCGAGATTTCACTGAAATAATAAATCATAACTGATGAACCTCATTGGCAGGATTTATTTTCCATCCACATTTTGGCCTCAGCTGATTAAATGTGTGAACCATATATTTTAAAATAATAGTAAGTGCCAATCTGAGAGTAGAAACCACAAAGGAATAAATCTTAAGTAGTTACTAGTATAATGCACAGTACATTTGAATCTAGACAAGACTAAATCATGAGTGCCTTCTGTGTAGTTTATACTGCCTTTTTACTACGGACGCAGACCGTTCACGTTAAAATCATAATTTTACACAAGAAGCAAAAACAAAAACACTTTCATGTTGTGCCTCTGCTTATCAGTAAATCAGTATCGCATGTTATGGTTGGCTATCTCTGAAACTATAAATCTGTGGAGAGTTACCCATATACAGAGATGGAGAACGTTATGTTCTATGCAATTGTGCCAAAGGTGAATTTGATCTTATGTGGCGTATGCGGTCTTTTTCCATAGAACAGCAGTGTGGTTGTCTAGGTATAAAAATGGAAGAGCTCTTCGCGGTTACTCATGTCTTAAAGAGACACTGTACCTTCCCGTTACCATTATATAATTTGTCTCGCTCTTAATGACATTCTGGGCTCACACCTCGAACCAGGGATTCTCCACCCCCGCTTTGTCACTAAACCACATCAGTGTAGGGACAATAGTCAACCAGAAATTTTGAACTAATATGGCGTGTTGGCCTTTTTCCGTAGAACAGCAGCATAGTTGTCTAAAATAAAAAATGGAAGAGCTCCTCTCGCTTACTCATGTCTTAAAGAGACACTCTACTCTCCCGTCACAATTATACGTTTCGCTCTAAATTATATTCTGGGCCTTACCTCGAATGTAAGATTCTCAAGCCCTACACTGTCACCGAACCACGTCAGGGTGGCATTCAGAAATTTTACCTAACCTGGCATGTACGGTCTTTGTCCATAGAACAGCAGTACAGCTGTCTAGAAATAAAAATGAAGGAGCTCTTCTCGCTTTCTCATTTTTTAAAGAGACACTCCACCTTCCTGTTACTATTACACAATATTCACTCTACATTACATTCTGAGCCATAACTTACCTCGAATGTGAGATTCTCCACCCCCACTCTGTCACCAAACCACGTCAAGGTGGCATTCATAAACTTGAGCAGGGACAGGAAGGCCATGACATTCACCACGACTGCTGCTATGATCGTCGCGGAAGTGATGGCTCCGTTACAGGCAGCTTCGATCATGTTTCCTTCTGTGCTGTAAAATGAGAGGCGCCGGTAGATATCAGTTGTAAACATAAAACTCCTTGTTGTAATAATAATTATACAGAAACTATTCTACAAATTGCAGTGGGTGTATGCAGTGAGCCGGCCTGGGTGATGTAGGCTATTGCTTAACGGTGTGAGATGAACGAGAGTTAGTGCAAATGAAGTTAAAACTATATATACTGTATAACATGCATTGTCTAGTTGTAATGTATGTGACTACTGTACGTGGATCTTTTTTAATATCTGTATCGTATCGTGTCCTGTTCTGTTGTCAATGTATATACTTTGTTACTCACACATGTACCACAGTTGTGGTCTGGGTTACAAGAAAATAAACTTGTTGAGCTTGTTAATGAACATCTCACTTGGTGCGAATTCTTGTCAGAATCACAAGTCTTTCTAATAATCTGGTGGCAGCAGAGAGTACTGACAACCGCTTGTACTTGAATGTACAGTTTGGGTGAGTGCCATGTGTCTGTTTTCCTTATAATTATTACTATGAACACCAGCGCATTCATACGTCTAGAACTGCCTGAGGGTGAGTGAACAACTCAAAGACATAGGATCAAAATAACAATAACAACAATATAAATGTTACAACACGTAATGCCCACATGAATTTTCTGTCATACGCGTACATGAGCTGAATAAACAACTGTTATTGTTATTGCTGTTGGTATTTGCAAGCAGGCCGGTATTCGTATGTGCACATATTGCCTGCTTACCGGCCTGCTTACAGATACATCACATTGAGAACTTAAAGATCAGGGAAGCGAAAGCGCGTTCCACCGACCATCCAACCAATAAGCAGACCTACGTTTTCTCAATTTTGTCATAATCCTCTGGTTTGACAATGGGTACTTCTATCTCAGGGTAGGTAAGTTTGGAAATGGCCAGTGCTGCAGGGGCAGACATCACAGAGGCCGACAAGAGATGGTCAGCTGGGACCTGTACATGAAAAGAAAATCTGTGGTCCAATATCTTGAGTATGTATCAGTTCTTTTGTAACAATTCCTAAGGTTGACATAATCTCAAATAATTTTCTCAAACCTTCATGATCGCAATCTGTTAAGTGTCCAAAATCGTATGTGTTTCACGATTCCTATGAATACTGTGAGAGGGTGGGTGTGTTTTGCTCCAGTATTAGGGTGACTAACAATACGTTAAAGTTGATTGGTAATTTTGACTCAGACATCACCCCAGGCCTTGAACTGGCCGGCCATGACCCGATCACAAATTGCACATATTATATTTTACCCCTCCATAAGTCCTACTCCTCCTCTGGAAATCTTATAACAGCAAAGGGCGAATTTAGAATGTTTCAAGGATAATAGATCTTATCAGTATGGCAAATATGATATAAGACAGTAGGAGGAGGGGCAGGAGAGGTTGACGCCTTTCATTGAAATCCAAATCTGCAACGAATGACCTAAAGCCAGATCTGTAAACCACCATCATCGGGGCTTTCGCAAGAGTTCGGAAAGAGGAGTTCCACCCTCTCCACCATCCTTTATCCCCGATATAATTGACATGGCTCTTTTATCCTGAAGTTGGTCGCATCACCATAATCATCTGTGGCAGTATGCATCCTTATGTCATTTAACGCACTGCGTAACCACCAGAAACTTCCATAACATTTGAAATGCTCATTGTTACGGTAGTTAACTCAGTACTTTAATTAAGTTATGTATTAGGCATACGGCCACTTTTGACCTTTTCAATACTTCCAAACTGGCTATAAAATAATAATAATGCATTAGAAATAAAACTGTCTATCTTAGCAATAGCAATGGTATTTTACCCCAAAGCCAATGTAGGCACCAAGTACACTACCAGCGATGGTAGCAAAACCACCAGTCATGACGGCATGAAGCTCTGATCTCGTCATTTTGGGAATGAAAGGCCGGATCATCAGGGGAGACTCTGTCTGAAAAGTAAAAAGGCTTTTGCTAAGTGATGCTGCAGTGAGGCTACACAATAATAAAATATTTTTGTTCAAATCAGTTGTCATCCTACAGGTGACAAAAGTGTAAACAGACTTTTCAACATACATGTACGAGTCCACATTACCATAATTATTATAAACTACACTTTCATAGAACTTTTTGGTAACAAGGTATCCCTATAATTCCTACCAAGGATATCCAGGAGGGCCCAACATTTTCAGCAGGCGGGCCAGTTTAGTAGTTTGTGAGGACCATGTCAGAAGCGTGTGGGTGCATACTTCATATAGGCACGTGAAACAATATATGGACAATACAAAGCATTCTATGGTCGGTATCAGCAGGATGCAGGGTCATAACTTCTTTGGTCTTGTTTTACCGACTTGCCTGGCCTTATTTTGGCGTGGTGGCCAGCGGTTGAAAACTTGCAGGGCCCGTAGATACTGTCTCAGTGTTTGACTATTTTCTTTGATATACCACATTCCCTGTTTCTTCGAGATTAATAGAGCTTATGAAAATGTTTATAGTTACCATAGCCACAAAGATATTTCCAGCTGCGTTAAGAGACTCTGCAGGCGTGGTTCCCAGGCAAAAGGACAAGAAGCGACCGATGATCTTGATGATGGTTTGCATGACTCCCAGATAATACAGGACAGCGATGACGGTGCTGAAGAAGGTGATTACTGGCATAATCTGCAGAGAGATAGATGGATGGATGGATGGATGGATGGATGAACGAACGAACGAACGGATGGATGGACAGATTGTTGAGTCAGTGGGTGTGTGGACGTGAAGACAATAGGACAGGCAAACAGATGAAAGGATGATGTGACTTTTGCTTGCAAAAAGAATAAACCCTCGAAAACTATTGCTCACCTTAAAGGCGAAGAAATGCAAAGAATATACACCCACAAACTCAATGGGCTCGCCTTGGAATGGTTCGATCTTGGCGTAGTCTCCAAAGACAAATTTGGCTCCAGCGTCGCTGTAGGCTAGAAACTCCGTAACACGGTCACCCAGCCAGTTAAACGTTTCATAACCCCAGCGGGTCTTCAGAATGATGATAGCAAAATAAAACTGGATGGAAAAGCCCCAGAACACCGGGTGCCAGTCTATCTGAAGGGGGAAAAGAAGACTAGGTTGACAATTGCAGGTGTTGGAACCTATATTTCGGGATCATGAAATCAGAAAACCAGAAAATTAAGGCACAGTATTATAATAAAGTTGAAAAGTCTGCACGGATTTCATCACAATTTAACCTTTACATTTTATTACACCCATTATCACGTTGTTTATCATGGTACGTCTAATCAACAGTATTATCATTATCATTTAGACTAGGCAAACAATGTTTAGATGTGTGAGCAGATCACCCTGAAAATAGACAAAAACTATAACACGAAATGATAAAAAAACACATCTGCATTAAAATCATCATTATCATCATCATCATCATCACCATCATCATCATTGAAGAATTTTAAAAAAGTAAGAACTTCAAAAAAGACGTAAAAAGGTATGTTTCACAGATAAATAAAGTTAATTTATTGGCGCACATTTTCAATCTAAAAAGATCTTCTTCAGTCATAACAATTATTCTAAGGCACACTATGAACTGTTAAAACTAACTATGGGTATGAGTGACAAAAAGAAAAAGTAAAGAAAATTTAAAAGTTCACCATCATCATTATCATTTTCTTCATCATCATCATCAACAGCGGCGGTAGTAGCAGCAGCAGCAGCAGCAATATGATACAACCATCAGCAACACCTTAATCTTCCACCTCCTTTACCAGTCCAGCATTCAGGCTATGTACTACCAGCACTGAAATCATCATTCATGATCTCTGTCCCAATATCTCTCCAATCACCAACATTACCACCCCTGACCCCACCTCATCCTACCCTTTTCCCCCCTCCTCATCCTACCTCACCCGTAAGAAACAAACGACTATCAGTCACCGCTGCTCATCACTAAACTCAAACACTGACCTCTTCTCCAGCCACCCTCATTTCCGTTTCCTTCCACCCCACACCTTCACCCTATTTAAATAAATGGCGACTGTCATCATCAAGGCTCCCACCACAGAAAAGAAGAAGCAGCCAACTGAAATTACCATGGCAGGGTTGTAGGAGGTGATGAAGCAAAGGACTATGAAAGCCGCAAGTCCTGCCAAGGATAGCAGATTTTCAGGTGTGTCCAAAGCGACGACCACAATGATGAGAGTCACGGTAGTGATGGTGCTGACTATATACAGAACCCTGAAAGATCAACATCAAGACTGAAGGTCTTTGACACCCATTGTTTTTTCTTCTTTTGGCCCTATTAACATTTTGTGTTATTCTACATATACCACTGTGATTTGGGGAAATTTTTTTCCATGGAGGTTAAAGTACTTCTTTTGCCCGACCTTTTAACGGGAAGAAAAAGGGGGGTGGGGTCAACGCCCAAAATTTTTCACAAATGTCTTTCGAAAAAGATCACCTCAAATTCTGATTTGGTCCCTAATTTTTCATTTGGCTGGTTTGGGCCGTGTGCGAATACATAGGCCTACACACTTTATTTTTTTTTTTATCTAGAAGGCTCAAATTGTACCTGAAACTTTAAAATTGGATGCTTTATTTAGATCACAGGTCATTTTGCATATTTCTACACCCTAACACTGGCTGGCAGGGCCCCCAAAAAAGGGGGATTTTATAATAATATATTAGCGGATTAATTGGGTTGTACATAATGAGTGATTTGCCCCTCTAATAGGTGTCACAAACCTGAAAGGCTTTTGAACTTGTCCTACTTACGCTGTGTTGTTTCAGTTATTATATTATTCATATATTCCTATGGCCGAATATGCACAATCCATACGTTAGTGAAAGTATTGCATTAACCACAGTGAACACTACTAATGTTTTGGAAGTTTCCCGTGGTTACTGTAGTGCATTAATTAAGGTAAGGATAATGATAAAGCCACTGGTCTTTAAGAAATACATTAGAACTATTACAGTTTCCTGTTGAGCATTTCAAACAGCTGAAAAACAAAATAAATAATATTGTGCTTTCACATCCTAACCCTTCACTACATCGTCACAGCATTATGCAGACTGCCTGAGAGATAAGCAGCTTATAAATTGGGCTATGTTTGTGTTTGCTACAACCCAATACGTCTATCAAATGTCATGGACTAAGTAAGTCACAAAGTCATCGTTGAAAAAACAGCACCAAACCTTGAGCATGAGATTGACTTTATTTTCTTGCATTGTGTAATAGGTTTTTCCCTGCCCTGAAAAATTCATTCAAATGGGAAAGGAGAACTGTCTTTGATTGTGACAATATGTTGTACATGTAGGTCCTAACTCTTTGTTACAAACAGCTGTTTAAACGTACTCATACGTCCAGAAAGAAACATTCCTGTGTCCAATACGATGTGCTTATATGCTAAATTCCCAGCTACTCTCCTGCGTTGGCTGATAAGCTCGTGGTACGGGGTCCACCTCATAAATAAGCTTACCTCTTCTATAAATCAGAAACAATATATTATTATGCTTCCTCCAGTCACCAAACTTGATGACGTATAATATCAACATCTGTTTAATCTCTACACTGAATCTGCGTTCTCAAAATACATAAAGTATGACAAGTGATCAGTAATTATGGATAAATCTTGAGTATTTGTGAGGCACATATCAATTAGATGATTTATAGACTATTAAATTGTCCTTCAACTGTGATTTTCTCAGATTTTTTTCTTTGTCCATTGCGTAGGGTGATGACTTGCCATTCAAATAATTACATACTGAACCACAATAATTCCAGGTCAAAAGTTTTTCCTTAAAGATAGAACACACATTGAGCTTTCGTGTCATACCAAAAAATTGGATTTAGTCTAAAAGACGACTTACGCCTCATTTTGACTGGCTTGCTGCAAAAGTCGATCAGCATCTAGTGTAAAGGCCTTCCTTTTAAAATTACGTATGCAATTTTTTACTACAAGATACGTAATATGTTGACCTATTACGTTTCAAATTTCATGGCGGGAAGTAGCATGATTTTGGACAGGGAAATTTATTTATGAGATGGACCTCGTAATTTGATGACATCAGTGGCCGTATGCATAATCAATATGTTAATCTATATACTGCATTAACTACATTGGAAGCTACTATTGTTTTTGCGGTTTCCTCGTGGTTACCTCATTGCGTTAAGGATTATGCATACGGCCACAGCACTTGAAAAATATGACACAGCGAAGGGATTATGGGACAGAGCCACGTTTTCACATTAAGAAGTTTGTCACTTTGAAAAAAACTTGTCATCTGTGAAAGAATGCAAGAGATACCATCGAACGTGGATTTATCATGTTATGGACAGATAAAATGAAAAGTGGAATGTTCATGCACGAGTTACACTGGGCATGAAATGTGAAAACATGCTGCAGGCGTATATCTTGAAGTAAATCTTTGCCGTTTCAGTGGTGGTGCGTGGTCTAGTTTCCTGACAAGGCTAAGGTGACTGTGTTTCCTTCAGTTGTCATCGGGAGACAGGGGCGGCCGGTCTTCTCTCATACAATAAGCCTGACAGGGGAGAGAGGATGATGGTGAAACCTAGTTGGTCCCACCAGCTCTAAAAGACGCACCGCCACCGTTGAAGTTTTAATCTAGACTGGTTTCATAACTGAAGCGCATGCTAAGAAAAAAAACAATCCATAGACATTGTGAGGTAGCAAAGTCCAGATAGTTGATATTTCAAAATTTGAAGATGCTGAATATGAATCTTCTATGAGCCAAGCTAGATTTTATTTCTCTCCTGGCTCAAAACAGCCTCTATAATGACTTAAGTTCACCAATACTAGAAGACGAGTGTCTGAACTTATTGACAGCATGTATTGAAACGAAAGCCGTGTGTAAACTATAGACTTACCAGCGAATTATTCGTCGTATTTTGTCGTAATCTGAATTGTTCAAGAAAGTGTCGACTCTTCTACTGACAGGTTCCAGATAGTCCCTCACGAAATAGAGAATTAGCAGTAGCACCCCGAGGACTGTGCACACCAGAAGTCGGATGGAACCCTCGTCCCCAAACCTGTAGTACATTGCATAGCCGAAGTAGGCGAAGAAGCCGAGCAGAAGGATGATTTTGACAACGTTCCACAACATCTCCTGCAAAGATGATAATGGCGATTAGGAGAGTTATGCTGGAAAAAAAAAAAAGCCACGATTCAGATGTTATGTTAGGCCGATATATGAAGAGAAGATCTCAGTTGTAGTATCACAGAAAATCTCAATTATTTCAGTCTCAGTTCAAAATCAGTTTCAATATTTGTTTATTTTGAACCCAGGTTATATAATAATAACATCGTGGGCAGTTAAATAGCAAATGAATGGCAAAGATATAAAGAAACAAAAGAACGTAACTGTACTATAGGAAAGATAGTAACAAAGCAGACACAGCAGCATCTGTCCTCCTCTGTATCCCTCTCTTGCCAGCTACCCCCTTCCCATTCCTATCTATCTATCTATCTATCTATCTATCTATCTATCTATCTATCTATCTATCTATCTATCTATCTACCTACCTACCTACCTACCTACCTACCTGTCTGTCTGTCTGTCTGTCTGTCTGTCTATCTATCTATCTATCTATCTATCCCTCCCTTTCCCTCTGTGTCTATCTCTCTCTTTCTACTTCTCTCTCTCTCTCTCTTTCAGGTGTCCGTCTGTCCTTCCTTCTCCCCCTTCCCTCCCAACAGTCCGTCTGTCAGTCTACACCTCTTTGAACAATATTTATTGCCGTGCCTTGTCCTTTTTTAACTCCTTACACGTATTTTATTTCCATGCTATCCTCTCCTCTCTGAATCCATCACAATTCTCTGTTGTTTTTCGTTTACTCTTCAAATGGAATTTGCCCCTTCGTCCCCACTTACCCACTTGAATGAGAAAAATGTATACATGTGCGTATGACAAACATTAATGACACAGTTATCATGCTGCTCTGATTTCACATGGAAGAAGCTTTACTAAAGTATTTAAATTTCAACGACGCCTTAGAAAAGGCTTAGACACCTCATGTAAAGACATCCGGTAGGTGGGGAAAAGTTCTGCTAAAAATTGATCACAGATGAAAGAGAAACTGGGGGACAGTTTCACAAATGTTGAAATGTATAAAATTATAAATGAGAGCGCAGAATATCTTTGCTCTCATCCAAGAGAGTAAGGGGAAGGGGGAGGGAGGGGAGGGGCAGACCTTCAGTGGCAAGTCAAAATGTGCACAAACGACTCTCGTCATTTTACTGCAGCAATTGAGAGCTTGCACATTAACGATGGGATCTCTTACCATCGTAAGCATTACATTAGTGCGTCGTTGCTAAATGCACCTTCAGTAGCGTTCAACATGCAAAGTTAATGTAATTCATGCAGCTTAAAAAAAACGAGCTAAAAACTTAAAGTTATAGAAGTTGAATGAGGAACCGGGCTTCTACATTCTAAGAAAACAGGCGTATACAATTCCATCACGAACTTTGTTTAACCTTGTTCAAACTGTGGCAAAAGCTCTTTTTTGTGGGATAGAATGTAATGCCAAAGCTTTGTGTGTGTATGTGTGTGTGTGTGTGTGTGTGTGTGTGTGTGTGTGTATGTGTGAGTGTGTGTGTGTGTT
>JAWQUT010000094.1:1197257-1207689 GCA_033807755.1 Ellobium chinense
GGGGAAACTCTTCACTTCAGCTGAGAGAATCTATATTTTTAAAAAATATCTGCACTGACCCGGCCTTGTGTATGAGGTATAATGTCGTACATTATTGAGAGTTTGCGCATTAATGATGGGATCCCTTACCGTCGTAAGAATTACATTAGTGCATTGAAGCTGAATGCAGCAATAGGAGCGTTCAACATGTGGAACTTAATATAATTCCTACAATGGCAAGAGACTGCATCGTTAATGCGCTAGTTCTCTAATGACACAGCTGCACACTGCTACTGATATGTATGACAACGACATAAAGCAGCTGAAGTGAAAAGGGAGCTCAGGTGGAAGGGGGNGGAGATTCTTCAGGGGCTTCAACGTAGAGAATCTAAAAAAACTATCTCCACTGACCCGGCCAGTTATCGAAAGTATAATGTTATGCGTTATTGAGAGCTTGCGTTTTTACGATGGGATATCTTACCATCGTATAACATTATGCATTACTGCTGAATGCATCCCTAGTAGCGTTCAACGTGTAGACCTAGAGTTAATATAATTCTTACGATGATAAAAGATCCCATCGTTAATGCTCAAGCTTTCATATATTTCAGCACGCTTAGGATCACATTATGGAACATGAAGGTTGGTAGTTCCAGATGATTTCACATCAAGCCTGCCATCTCCATGGCTGGGGTCAAGGTTGTGACTGAGATTTCCGTCTCGCCGTGCATTGAGGTTTACGATTATGACCGTGAATAAAGATCACATAGTGGCACTGTGTTCATATTCAAAGCAGTCAAAGAATCCCCCCCCCCNTAGGCAATTTGCAAGGTTTCTAATTCTAACGTCAGGTTTTAGACGTTGAGACGTATCGACTTCGGGCCGTCCGCTGTGTTCTGCATGGCACCGAGTCTGGAAATCACCGAAGCTCTCTATACATGTCTTCAAACAACACGACCAAGGCAAAACAACAAAAAAAAAAGTTGTGGTGTAATTTACCACTGTCTTACGTTGCAGTCATCTATGACCCAAAGATGTGACTTCATTCCGATTTAATCAAAATATAATGTACATTCACTCAACTAAGCTGTTCCTCTGATTTGAAAAAACAAATACAAGAGTTTCATAGCCATTTTTCGCGTTTGATAATTTTTCTTCCTCGTTTGTATCCGAGCCTAAATTATAATTTTTACCCGAGCACAAATGAAATTTACTGCGAGTGCTCTTTCCTGAGAGTCACGCTACGCCATTATGGTCCCCGACAGAACAATGAACTTAACGAAGGAGCAGTAACATCACTGTAAACGCACTCATAATTCCTTGCCAAAAGGACAAAATAGATCTAACATTAAAGTCAACAGATTTTTTGTAGCGTGCTTTCAGTAAAAAAAAAAACATTGTTTGTGTCTGTGACAGTACATAGGACTGAGCTTAAAGTCTCTGTGAACGCACTTATAACGCTTAGCCAAAATGCAAAATAAATCTAACACATGTCAATTAACGTCAAGTAGAGGAATAAAATTTGTTGAGAGTTCTTTTAGTTAACCAAAATAAAACATGTCAATGACTGTACTCATTGTTTGAGAAAATGCATACTCACATTTGCCATGTCCTTCAGTGCAATCTCATGGTTTACATAGGCGGGGTTGTCTGCCCCTGCTTTATTTTTGTTTTCCATGATTATTCCTCGCTGTTCAGGATGAGTACGAATATGTATTATCCAAAACGTCCAAGAGAGTCGACGTAGTCTACAAAAACTTCACTGGTTGCACTTCTCACAAAGGTTGCTGAAACTCACAAGGTTACTGATCTCACACTTGAATCTCATGCACACGATGATCTCACTCTTATGCCTATAAAAAAAAAAAGATAAGAAAAGAAGATCACAATTATGGAGGTTTATAATGTAATACAAATCAAAGAGTCATCATTCTGTCAAGGGCGCTGTCGGATACTTTTGACTAAGTGCGTGGGGATGAAGAGAGGGAGGGTAGTGGAAATTATAAGAGGGGAGGGGGTGGAATCAAGATTTGATTATACGAATATTGTTAAAGATAGAGGTCTTCTTCACTTAAGAGTTCCTTGTTCACTGTTCTTCCATGTATACCAGCTTACGATAGTTAATCACGATTTTGAAAGGAGAAAATTCTCTTGGTTTTCATCCTCTTTACCCTTCTGGAATCTTAACCGTCCACTATACAATGCACATAGAAAGCTTGAAGTTCGCAAAAGGAGAAAATCCCGGAGTATATTATTATATGGCTGCTTAAATGATTCGTGTTCGGACTGCTGGTCCCGGAGAGCTACTTCTGACATCCATTGTCGAAATTACCTTCAACCTATGCCATCTCATCCTACCCCGACACCCTATCCTGCTCATGGCAAACTAATATTATAAGCATAGCAAATGTCATGAATAATACCTTAGGGAACGCGGAACTTTGTTTGATCTCCTTACATGGGAGGGAAGGGGCAATGGGTCGGTTTGCGGCACTGCTGACATACTCGCAGAACACGCCTTTGACTCCTGCAACGTTAAAACGTATGTTGTTTAAAGCTTCCTGACATATTCACTTGTCACTAGACTGTTTCGAAACGGTTCAGCTGCAGCATTGTGCATCCGGGCATGACTCTAAAAGTCACAAATGAAAATTTTACTGAGATGAATTGTGTTAGCTCCTATCGGTCTCAGTTTTTAGATGGGAATAAAAATATTCTGAAGCCATTTCTACGGCTTTGCTGTCTCATGATGCATTACAAATACAATAGCTGTGAAGTGAAGTGCTAAGAGCGACATCGTAGTAAGGTAGACTCCACTTTGTCGCATTTCGCGGTAGCATGAAAAGTTGCGAATAAAAGGAGGGTGCGATTAAGCTGAACTATCATTTGTTTTCTGGAAAATGTTGAAATTGGGCGAAAAGTGCCTTTAAGCGGACCCTAGTGAGTGAAATCGCCTGTGACAGAATCTTTCTCTTTTCGTTATGCAATAGAGCAGCAAAGAGACCTCATTTCACCAACAACAAACAAACAAAAAAAAACCTACGATGCAGAGTAAAACTACATTTGCATGTACATCTTTGTTAGACTGGACATTTGACCGCTGAACATTGATAATTGTTTGGTATGCTTAGAAACTTCAAAAATATCGAAAATTTTCAGTAAAAATGCCCTTTACTTGGATGTAAAATAATCAAGAGCTATGAAGCGCTATCAGTCAAAGCTCTGAATAATGTCTTATCAATTTCATTTCAGGACAGCTTTATAGCTTTCCGCTTTAATACGGTAGCGACTTGGTAAGGCTTCGCGGTCACATGGTAGGTCTTCGCTCCTGGACATTCTTATGTCCGTAAAGGGAACGGAATACATAGGCGAACCAGGAAGGAGGACAGAGTCTGGACATGAGAGGCATCCGGTGAAGGTGGTCATTCTCTGAACGCCACAAGAAAATTGATTTCAAATGCATACTCACGAGATTCAGAACAAATTCAAGCGTGTGAAGAAGAGTAGGAAAACAAACAAGTTGAATTGGTTACTGCTAAGAATTTCAGTAACTGAGAGTTTGCGCTTTAACGATGGGATCCCTTTAGTAGCGTTTAATGTGCAGAGTTAATGTGATTCCTGCGAAGATAAGAGATCACATCGTTATGTGCAAGCACTCAGTTTTGCGGCTTCTTGTAAATATGATGTAATGCGCGACCTTTTGAAATTAATTAAGTGTTCCGAGGAGAAACAGAAAATTCTCAAGTTAGAAGCATTCAGCAAATGAAATTATAATGCATGATAACGAGCTTCAAAAAAAAAAAACCATCTTTCACCTGGGCTGTTTGATTGTGACAAACGTCCTTACATTATTCAAACCGCCGGATTTTCGCTTAAGCTAAATAAGCTACAGCCTGGGGCCTCAAAATCCGTTTGAGTCTCACAACAATTAAGATTTTTTTGGGGCCTTAATATTGGAAGTTTTGCTTAATGTTATCAGTTTGAACTACCGTTTAAAGCACGTTAAACACGCATTACTTGGGTTGAAGAGAATGATTCTCAATAAAGTTGACCTCGATCGTGTTCTGCAAATTACAAACCAAGCTCAATAAGAGAGGCAGTTGGTAAGAACAGTGGCGACTCGTAGCCCCCCAAACTCCCAAACTACCCATGCAAACCCCGCCCTACTCCCTCCTCTCCCCCCTCACGAATTAACACGTATAGATGTTTACAATTTGTGACCCACTGTCTCCCCACTCATCATATATATATATATATACTTATATATATATACTTATATACATACTTCTTAGCTAAATTGTACCCGGCACTGCACAATTGCACTTAACGACCTGGCGCTACTGGGTAAGATACCAATCAGATCACCTAGTCTAATTTATACTTTTCACTTTGAATGCATCGTCATCAAATAACTATAAGGGGTTATGTTCACTATTTTCGGGACACTTTAATTATGGTGTCTTGCTTTGTGAATAGATGCTGCGTTATCTTAAACATTTTTTCACGCCCAAATATGCCCTAGATGTGAAGCTGTGTTGTGTGAATATGAGTGAATGAGGAAAGAAAGGAAATTCTTTTTAAACTGGGTTATAAAGGCTTACATCAGTCTCAGTTGTGTTTAGAATTTTAGGCCGGTTTTGATGATGTGATCGGAATTCGTGAACGAGCTTAAAAACATAAAGCTGAAGTTATACGCCTTTGCGTGAAATTAATCTAGGTTTCTTCATACTAAAATTATATTGTCTGCAATCCAGGCTTTTGCCGACCTCATTAAAGTTTTATTGGTTTTTGGTTATTTCTGCAGAATCAGTTAATGTTAACAGAATGACTAAGCAGAAGAGTTCCGTTTATGGCGAGATCCCACGATCACGACTTTAATGCGCCAATCCTGTTTCACTTGTTTCCAAAATAATTTACATCTAACTTCTAATTATAGTTTATAATCTGTAAAGGCGTGAAAGAGGCATAGTACAAAGGGAAATTTAAAATACAAAAAATTTGGCCACGGGGATCAGTGAAAGTACATAAAGATCTCTATCTCCAGTGAGGATTATTGCACTAAATCCAGCACATGAACTGCTCTTATGTCAGGATTAGGATGACCGATTGCATCTTAAGGCACCTGAAATGTCATGCTTTTAAATGTAAAAGGGCCTGGTGGACTATGATCAACTCCCATATGTTTAAGCCATGATGTAAAAATAGGTAGAAACAATTCTATGGAAGCTCATCTGTGACACTGGAGCATGTTGTGACAGAATGTCTTATCTTAACCTCCTATAAATTAGCAAAGCCTGCTAGTCTAGCCAGATACCCACCCGTACGGTCCTTTCCCAGGGGTTGTAATGCAGAAATCATGGTGCTCAGGCACTACCATAAGTGCATTGGAGTTTCTATGCTAAACTGGCTATAAAAGTGCCCAATAGTGCAATTTACTGCATTTAGAAGAATATTTCACAACCAAAATGTACAGATTGATCCCTAACATATTCGGCAGAGTTTCAGACTGTTTCTTCACACAATGCCAAACGGGTTATTGGAGATGACATTAATTCTTTACTATCCCTATAAAATGTACAATGAACCTGTCAACAGGTTTCGAATCATTGTTCACTTCTCTTCCCACGGTTAGAAAGTTTCATAGGAAATAAACAGGCTTTCTCTTATATTTCCTTCTCTCAATCTTTGATGGTTTTATTATATTTGGCCAGCAATTATAATAATGGCTCCATATACCCCAGGAAGACCCACGTCAGCAAGACAGCATTGTTGAGGTGGGTTCACTATGCAACTATGCTAAACATCATGCAAGCTTGCAGATAAACACTGATTTTCACAGTCAAGCTTGTAAGCTGAGGAAGCCTAGTTCCATTTCTGGCTACAACCACTAAGTTGCTAACCAGCTAACAATACGGACTGACTTACTTGATCAAATTCCTGGACTAAAATGATGTAATTCATTAACTGGCTAACTTGATCCAGTTGCTTAGATCTTATCCTTTATAAAAAAAAAAAAGGAAATGGTAATCAGCTGACAACACTCTAATATTGTCGTCACAGTACTTCGCTAACATTAGGTTTTTTTTAGTTTTTTTGTTTATTATAGGCATATGCCAGTACTTAATATCAATATACATTGAAAAATATTCATAAATTATTAATTCGCACCTCATTTCGTCCCATTGTCTGTCGCACATCAGTCTTTCCATTACTATAAATCATACCAGCCATCCGCTTTAACTAAAGCAACGTGGCCAAACGGTTACGGCGTAGGACTCAAGATCTAAAGTTCGTGGGTTCGATTCCCTACTATAGTCGTATTGTAAGTGCCTCGGGAAAGCATTTCATCCACATTTTCTTCAGCCCACCCATCTGTAAAATGGGTACTTGGTCATAGGCAGTGGAAGATATTGTCAGAATGCTAGTGATCAGCGCCTGTAAATGGCTGCGACACTGTATGTTCCCCAGGGAGTCAAAAAAGTCTTAGAGTGAACAGGTCTGCTGGAATAATAATAGTGTGAAGTCGCGTGAGCGTGCATTAGCCAAAGTACTAGACTTGTAAACCGCATTTTAATTATAATATCTTGCGCCTCATTTTGTTTTTCCTGAATTTGTTGGAGAAAATGGTTTAACCTTTTCATGTCTATTATTATCAGTGGGGCATGTCGGGATTGATTATCGCCAGCCAGTTCATTATAACAGTTTTGAAGCAAAACTTCAGTTCAGTTCATAATCTAGAGAGACAGGAAACTCTCTTACTCGGAGAGCCAGGCAACAAATTTTCAGAGAGATACTCCTGTGTAACAAATATTCCAGCCCTTTAACTCTAAAGGGGCAGGACCACACTTAAATCATGGCTCCCAAATGTCCTTCTGTTGATATATTTTCGCCCCGGGAGGGATTTGAGCCCGCAACTTCCAGTTTCTCCAGTTTACTGGGACACGGAGATAGATCTATAGTTCTGTAGCAGGATCATGGTATGTTAAGGGGAAATAACATGTCCTTTTATAGGTGGACATAGTACAAAAAACTGGACCAAGCTAGTCATCTAGTACGTAGATCATTGTCGCGAATCTAGGAACTAGAGCGAGCCAGTCAGCTTAACATGCTTACGTGATCTACTAATTCAGATGACTAACCCGGTATAGTTCCTGGTATGTTATCCGCCATTACCTGTAGAAGAGGGTGTCTTCAGCTGAAAACGTTAATTTCTGTCGTTAAATTTTGACAGATTATCTGGTGTCGCTCCAACAACGAGAGAAAATAATATTTTGAAATTTTGAAATTTGCGATTCTTGTGTTACTATACTATGCATACAAAACAGTCGGAATAAGACGAAAACACAAGTGTCAGTGAGCTGTTCTTGGCGAAGAATATGACTCTATCAAACTACTTTCCCACATTGAAAAAATCTCCACAAATACAGTCGTTATGCGCGATCTTCTCTACCAGTCATATCTGATCTCCAGTTGACCCCTCAGTTAATCCAGGTCATGAAAGCTGCCCTCAAATAGTCTTTTGAAAACTCTCTTTTATTATAAAAGTATTTTAATAAAATGTCACGCTACTGACAAGAATAACCTTGGCCCTTCTTTTATCTAAGATTCTGTTTAGCTCATAAGAAGACACAAACAAACAGAGATTTTCGTTTCGGCGCGGAAACTCTTCGCTGGGTTTGAATCAGAGACGGAGTACACACTTCACTACTGACCTGCCTGCCTGTCCAGTGATGGTGTTTCTATCAACGAGTAAATAAGTAAGGTTCTGCTTAACCTTGTTTAGAATAATATGCCACTAAACATACTTACCCTTCCCCGTGAGCTCTCTTCAGTTTCGGTATCATGCACAGCGAATAGCCATCATAAATAAATGCGGACTGCAGGGCATTCCCTCTAAGGTTCAAGCAACAAACCACAAACAATTAAGATCTAAGGCCGCCTAGCAAATTGTAAGAGAGATCACTGAAGCGTAAATAATTATGTTTCATTCCTTTCCGCTGATGTATAACGTCGTATTCTAGAACAAGGAAGTTTGCAGAAAGAAAAAAAAGGTGATCATATGCAGTCATTTTATTAACATAAAGAGACCTACTTATTCAGAAAAATGATTACGTCCATAGGTTCGCAAGCCTGTACTTCAGAACCGCCTCAAAATTCTCTACAATATCTAAGCAGTTAGGAAGTATCTACGCTCATTATCTACTTATTATGTATGTGGCCTTTGTACGTAGATCTTTTTTTTATTTATCTGTATCGTGTGTGTCCCGTTGCCAATGTATACAGTGTTGTTGCACAGGTACCACAGTTGTGGTCTTAGTTTCGGTTAAATAAACTTGTTAAATTTGTTAGGGTCATGGGTGAACTTTAGGTTTACAAGTGAAAATTAGGAAACAATCCTCAAGCAGTAGGTATTTAAGGTTTAAATCGCTGTGAGGTTAGCGCCCCTGCAGAGAAGTGGTAACACGCTCAACTTGCAAACTGAGAGGGACTGGGTTCGATCCTCTATAGGGACAGCAAATTTTCTAGTGATAGTGTTTTCGGCCTTGCTTCTCGAAGTTAATCTTCACAGTAATTCTGTAAAATCCCTAATACACGATACGTGTGCTTGCCAAGCTATCTAAGTTTCGACTCACATTCCTACCCCTTAATGACAATGCATAATAAACATGTTTGCACACGAAATGTTGAATATTTTTCCTAAATTCATTGTAAATCTTTCAAAAAATGTGTGTAGAGTCTCAGCAGAATCACGCACAGATATGCTTTATCACTACAACAATGCTACGATAATTTACATAAGACCTTATCTGTGGAATACCACCATAACCGTCAGTATGGGCCTCATGTTATGTCCGGTCACGAATGCACGAAGAGGTGGCTATAACGGTACGTTTTTAAACACACAGCAGTTTCCAATATCTGGGTCGGATAAATGTTTTCCATATTGGGCAAACACTTAAAATATATCAAATAATATATAAACGGTGGCCAACAGGAGAGAATTTTCTCACATAAAAGGACACCGTGTCATTTCCTCAGACGCAGACTGGAGTTGTTGTCGGGTCCGGATGAAAACATTATCCGAAGTCCTCGCAAAATGGAAATATTAATTCTGTTAAGCCTACATCACAATATACAACTCACAATGGTGCATTTTTGCTAATTGATGTTGTTCTTTATCAATCTTATCTAATCTTTATCACTTAATCTAATCCAAGGAATGCTGCGAATTATCACCTAGGACGAAATTCCATGCGTGATGACATCGGAGAAAACGTTGATATCAATGTTCGCATAGCCTGAACGCAGCCTCAGTCAAACTGCTATTAAAGGCCCTTTTGCCGAGAGCTCTCTAGCGGGGTAAAGCAAATAATTATACAACTATTGTAACGTCATGTGCGTCGCTGTATTCTGGAGAAAAGGGGNGGGGGGGGAAGACGGAGAACGGCGCTGTTGACTTTAGAGGAGTTTGTCCATTCGGTGTGAGACGAACCCCTTCAAATGTATGACCAGTCTGATGTGTCTGTCTTAACAGAGTTCGTCCAGATATCTGCTGTATGTCTTGATACTTGTCAATCAAAACCAGAAAGATTTCAGGCAAGACGTGAACCTAAGCAATATCTCAAAGTCCAGGTTTGGATTCACTACTTTTATTTGTAGTGCCCTACATCAGAAACACGTATGGAATAAACTCAGGTAGTTAGTAGGTACCCTTACTAATGACCGAGACCTACTGCTGCGATGGTACCGCTTCAACTCACCCCAGTCTTGACCCTAAACGAGGGAAACCTGAGCAACGACTTTGTTTCTCTTATATAATTCATATAATGATCAGTCTATGCGCAGGCACCTTTCGGAGTAATAATCTATTTTGTCATTTGTCGTCAACACAAACTACAAAGAAACTGAGATCGCGTTTTTGTTTAGCCCATGGATCGGCTATCCTCTCAAAACTGCGATGCAAATGTAACACTTGGTGCATTACCTTCGTTACAAATTATTTTGTAACGTGTCACACTCTTCACTACAAGTACAATGTATTATTCCTTGCGTTACAGGAAAAAGTAATGCGTTATAAAAGGTAACGAGTTCCTGTGTTACATGACCCGAGCCTGTGGGCCTATCTCCTAGTGCCCTCATTTCCAAGAATGTCAAGGACGAGGTTTCTCTTCCTGGTATCCCTATGACATGAGTGTTTGCACTGACTAAAATTACACTGTTTAACATCACAAGTCTGGGCTTTTCTGTATCCTTACTGTCCCCTGGCTCCACCAATGTCATAGGGGCGCCCACTGAGGTTTGCTTGGATGGCATAAAGGTAGAACAAAAATCTCTCAAAGAAAGTTTTCTCATCCGAGGGTGAAAGTAAAGCCCACTGAAAATATTTGATGTAATCAGCTACAGGCTCTCTCTCTCTCTCTCTCTCTCTCTCTCTCTCTCTCTCTCTCTCTCT
>JAWQUT010000094.1:1212385-1228081 GCA_033807755.1 Ellobium chinense
CCCTCCCCCACCACCACCACCCCGCAACAATACAAAGAAGTCACAAAAGGCAAACCGTGCGCTTATATGAGACCGAAACTTCATTCTCTCTTTCACCTGATTTTTCTCACGCACCTTCCGGATTCACTTACACTTAGCTTAAGTCTCACTATTTACCTCCATTACACAGGTTCGCGCTCTGTGCTATGTTTAATTAATTAGCTCCGGTACTGTAAAATGAATCACGACTGTCCTCATTTCACTGGGCCAGGCACTCAACCTGTGCTAAGCTATTTAAGACAAGTCTGGCTACTTGAAGACCCTTGTTATGTGTCGTCTAACGTCTATCAACTGTGTATGCTAGCTACACATAGGAACAACTAAAAGGAGAGAAGGGGGGGAGAGGGGAGGGAGAGAAAGGGAGAGAAAGAGAAGAAAGGGGAAGAGACAGAGAGAAGAAAGGGAGAGAGAGAGAGAGATGGTTGTGGTGGTGGTGGGCCGACCATTTGTTAAGGTCTGTCTCGCTTTGTCATGAATTTGGACGGTCTTGGCTACTGGTTGGTTGGCGTGACTGAACACGTCTTGGGAAAGGGGACATTTATTATTTTGAAGGTGTTTGACCGATAGGACATTTGATGCAAAACACACACCTCAAAGAAGTCAAATTTAATTAGTCATACCAGCGTCATAGATATCCATACAATATTATATGGATGTTGACAGAGAAAATTTTAATCAGGATACGGAGGTGAATATGAAGTTGAAACAACGACAGCAACAAAAGCTGTGGTCAGCACATATGAATTTTTTACAACAACCACTAACATTTTGGACGCGATTAGCTCCCTTATTTCAGGCTGGTGAAAGACATGTAGACCTGGTACTGAAAGGGTTAACCAGTCTTCTTGTAGAATTATATACATGCTGCACTTGTACGAACTTCTGAAAACTAAACTGTTTTTTTTTCTTCCACATATACAATAATAGAGGCAATATATATCGCTTTTATCAGCTTTTCGCAACAACAAAACAACAACAAGTTCAGTCGTTTCATAAAGAGTAATATAATGCTATGAAGGTTATACATGGTAATTCAAAACACAAAAACATTAGACAGAATATGACGTAACTAGGTATGCAATGAATTGTTGCATGCAACAGCTTGTGAAAGCAATGAGTGAGAGATCGTATTATATAAAACAAATTTTCGAACAGTGACTTTTCTGTTTCTGTTACTGTGTTATTGGGGAACACAGACACAGACACAGACATGTCCACACACATACACACGCCCACACATACACACGCGCACGCACACACANGCACACACACACACGCCTCCAAACATGTACGTCCCCTCACACACTTGCGTGCACCTGCCTGTACAATACACCCGGAAAAGCATTCAACCCTTTCTTTGCCGGGTACCATGTTTAAAAGCATAAAAACTAAAATTCCAAAGCTTCATAAACATCATCATTTGTTTTCCTAAGGAATTAACGATATTATGTTGTTAAACTCGAGTTTAATAATAATGCACTATATTTCATTAATAAGGAAACAAAATTTCTATCCGAGAAAACTATGAATTACAGGCCCTAAAGTTTCCTGAACATAATAATGACAGTGTTGGTATACATATTTCTGGTTTTAATTTAGTTTGGTTCAGCTTTCGGTCAACTGTTCGGCCAAATGTAGACCTACGTGTCTGTTGACCCTGTGTCCAGTCCTTTGTGTTTCAACATTTGAACACCGTCGGTCCGTTGGTAGGTCAGTTGGTTGGTTGGTTGGTTGCTTGGTTGGTTGCTTGGTTACTTGATTAGTGATGCCCGCAAACATCTTACCCTGATTAAGTTATTCATATCAAATTATTACATAATAATAACAAAACGTAACATACCTTTTATTCTGTCACTGTATCAGTATACACACACCCACACAGCTGAGTTACTAGTTCCTAATGACAGCAGAAATACGATATGTCACACAATATTAACTGATTTAGCTTTACTTCACACACCTAGACATAGAAGAGAATCTGATGCACAAGGCGCTGGAAATGTTATATATAGAGTGGACAAGCCCTAGATTTACTTTGACGCGATAATGAGGATGGGGTCGCTATCTCACCCATCCTGTTTTCTGTTTATGACTACGCCTGTTCCAAGGTTTTCCGGGTTCTATGTAATGCATAACTTAATGCGCGATGGCACATTTGGAGCTAGTTGAGTTGTCGTCAGCAGTCAGGCTAAAGGTGACGGCAGTTACAAGTGTTTATTATGCTCATTGGTTGTTGTTGGTGGTGGCGGTGGTGGTGGTACTGATGATGGTGATGGTGTTGGTGATGATGATGGTGTTGTTGTTGTTGTTGTTGTTGTTGTTGGTGGTGGTGGTGGTGGTGATGATTGTAGTTGTGCTGCTGCTGATGTTGTTGTTGTTGGAGGTGGGGGTGTTGTTGATGGTGATGATGATGTTGTTGGTGTTGTTGTTGTTGTTGATGGTGGTGGTGGTGGTGGTGGTGGGAGTATTGGTGCTGGTATAGTCGTTGTTAGTGGTTATGGTGTTGGCATTGTTGTTGTTGTTGTCGTCGTTGTTGTTGGTGTCGTTGTTGGTGGTGATGGTGGTGGTGGTGGTGGTGGTGGTTGTGATATTGGTATCTAGTGGTAATGATGGTAGTGATGGTCGTGATGGTGTTGCTGTTGCTAATGCTGTTGGTGTTGGTATTGGTGATGGTAGTGTTGTAAGTTTTGTAGTGATAATCGTTGTGGGAGTGGTCGTGGTGGCTGTGGTGGTGATGGTGGTGGCTATTGCTGTTGTTGTTGTTATTTTGTTGTTATCTTTGTCGTTCTTGACCGACATTTCGCTACTACAATAGAAACGTCCTGGTCGTGTCCGACGCTGAAAATAGTGTTTCACGTTACACCCGTGGATTCCCTCAGTAAGTGGATCGTTGTCAGCGGTTATTCACCTGTGGCAGTCATTTTAAGAGTGTAACGGCTGAGAAATTTTGTAAAGATCTAGTGCTACAGCCGGTTAGACTATAGATGTTCTAAAAAAATGAAAATACACCTTTTGCCATATTCACACCAGAGGAAATTTGGTTTACAAGGCCAAATAGTGTTATACACTATTATGTAAAGATACGTCTCAATAATAATTTTTAAAATGTATCAAAATCTACGGGTCTGTGTGTATCAGTTCCAGTTTCAATTTATTTTTATACATGTCGACTGACCTTTCATATTACAATTTACCATTTCCTGTGTCTGTGTGTATCAGTTCTAGTTTCAATTTATTTTTATACATGTCGACTGACCTTTCATATTACAATTTACCATTTCCTGTGTCTGTTTGTATCAATTCCAATTTCAATTTATTTTTATACATGTTGACTGACCTTTCATATTACAATTTACCATTTCCTGTGTCTGTGTGTATCAATTCCAGTTTCAATTTATTTTTATACATGTCGACTGACCTTTCATATTACAATTTACCCATTTCCTGTGTCTGTGTGTATCAATTCCAGATTCAATTTATTTTTATACATATCGACTGACCTTTCATATTACAATTTTACCATTTCCTTACTGCATACAATTTGTACAATTCTTCATAATATGCATTCTTACAACCAGCACATTCAATAGGCACAATGCGGTACACACATCTTGTATATCAGTTTCCGTCTCTCGCTGACTCAGAGTCACAAAAATCTCCAAAGCTAGGACGTATTGCTCCGGGTATTGAGTGTTTCAGAGAAAACGATTTCAGTACACAGAAAGACACCATCTGGGTGTGTAAAGAGGAAGCATTCCAGGTGCGTATATATAATATGCCGGAAAGAAGGGAACAGAACTTCAGTGTGAGCAGCTGTGATTTGTCCGCTCTATTTTTGTAGTGCGCTTTCAGCAGACAACATCCTGTATTGCAGGGTTGCCGGTTAAAATTGTTTATCTACAATATACAATGGAGCACGGGTACTGCGTACATCTTGGGACCCATCAAAAGTGTACATATTAACAGGAATACGTATTATCCATACATGTACCATTAGAGACCAAAAAAAATCGAGACTAAATTTAGTGTATTCAGTATATCCGTGTTTACGTACTGAGCGTGTCCGTAATAAGAGTGCTCCATTGATCCAGCGGCCCTCTGGACTTGAGATCATTGACGGATCTTAGTAATAACTGGTGCATTAACCCATTTGGTGAACGGATGGAAGTGACTTGCCACAATAAGTAAACGTTTGAGGGATAGTAATCGAAACAGAAGTTTAAAGACATAATGTGAATAGATTACGTATTGGGCCGTCGCGCCGTTAAAAAATCTGAAACTCTGCATATCAATACATGGTTGATGTTAAAAATCTTAAAGTCATTCAAGGCTACATATACATTCGTATTTTTGCAAACAACTAAAGTCTTTGGATTGAATCAAGTTACTGATTGTTTTTGCTAGAGAAACAAAAGAGAAGAATAACATTAGCTCCATGCCGTAGTGAGAAACCTGAAACAGTGAGTCACAAGTTATATGAGTGATAAGATAATCATTTGAAATTTCATTTCGTAATCAATATAATGGTGGTGGTGGTGGTGCTGGTGGTGGTGGTGGTGCTGGTGGTGCTGGTGCTGATGATGATAGTTGTTATAAATTTAACAACAGTAGCAGTTATCTGATAACAGTATTAGTAATGTGGCAGTCACAGCAGGTATAGTGGTAGCCGTAAAAATAGCAGTAATAATAGTGGAAACAGCAGTAGAAGGAGCAGTTTAGTACTTTTCGTTGGGTGGTATCTCAGTTAACGGGAAAAGAACAAGAACAGTACTGTAATAATACATACACAGCACTGTATATAATTAATATAATTTGTAAGTCTAGCACATGTTGATGTTGATATAAATGACGTTTCTGGTAACGATGATGGTAATAGTGGCGGTGGAGCCAGCGACTGCTGCAACAGAAGCAACATCAACAGCAACAACAACAAGAGACAACAAGAACTTCTCGTACAACAACAAACACCAACAGAAATAGATCATCGATAATAAACTAAACTTACTTAAGCCTACTTACAAAGTACTCTCTCCTGGTGTAATTTTTGAAAGTGGCATCAGAGGTTCCAGCAAACGGTGCTTTATCTCCTAATTTCTTATGTAAATAAAGTCAATCATTTGTCATTATACTTGCAATACGGACCCGCATTTTTATCCAAATCACAGATGAATGGGTTTCGAAACTCGAGGAGAGGGCAGAGAACACTGGCTTTCAGGCCAGATCAAGGTGTGTTTACTCAGTGGTAAACTTCGCTTTTCTCCTTTTAATAATCTCACTGTCAATGGACGCACCCAGTTGGATCGGCAGAGATGGGGCTAGTGGGTGTGAAGACGAAGAGGGGAGGAAGGCGTAATAGACGAGGAGATGGGTTGTTTATCGGCACCTAGAACTACAATATGATAAACATGTGTAGACCGGTGGAAAGGTAGGGAGGGTGCAGACGAGGCGGGGTGACTTCCTCCACGTGCCAGTGAAATCCGGTATGAGTAGGTGATCCCACACAGGCCGAACAAAGTGCAGTTTTTGATGAGGCGAAAGAAAGGAGTTGGCTCTCTTGACAACAGTTTACTGAACCTTCAAACGATACTCACTAGAAAAGGACGTCGCCCTCTCTGGGTCTATCGATTTTGAGGTTATTTATACGCTTACTCCCTTCTTCGCCTCGTTGTTCAGCACAGCAAGGGACACCACTCCAGAAATTCCCCGGCACTGGTTCAACTCGGTCATTTCTCAACATCCCACACATGATTTCAAAGATTAATTGAATGTCAAGGAAGAGTGATCAGATAAGCTAAAGAAAATGAATAGTCTATAACTTCACATTTCACACTCCCTCTGAAAGAGAATAATGATAAAAAGAATGACAAAAATGTAGGATAATTAAATTAACACGAGAAGTGCGTTGTGATAGTGTGCGAATCAAAGAGAAAGAAAACTTCACAAAGACAGACAGACAGACAGACAGACAGACAGACAGACAGACAGACAGACAGACAGGCACTCAGGCAGACGAAAAAATAGATATACAAACAAACCGGCAGGCAGATTAATGGACGGACACATCGTCGAAAACGTCAGGGGCGGGCGGGCAAACAGGTACACAAAGTAAATATGTGAACAACAGGCAATAACTTGAAGAAAATCATGGCCTATTCAACAAAACTATAAGAAAGACTTAATGCCCGTAATGATAACGACAGGGAAATATGCTTTTCCTCTCTCTCTCTCTCTCTCTCTCTCTCTCTCTCTCTCTCTCTCTTCTCTCTCTCTCTCTCTCTCTCTCTCTCTATTTCTCCATGTGCAGACCCAAATGACATGACCAGTTTTTATTTTTCAGGTTTCTTTAATAACATTGTGTCTGTCACAGTCTAAGAAACGCAGTCTAATCCCACATACGACTGCTTTATGCTTGACCGCATGACTGACTTTATTCCACTCCTTGCTTCCTTCTTCTCCTCCCTCCCCCCCCCCCCCCCCCCCCCCCCCCCCCCNCCCGCACGGACTTCTTTCTGTATGCCATAATCAAAATACGTCACCCCCTACCGGTTTCAACTTCTTTCACCTATATGACCCACTCAACTCAGATGCCTGCGGAACGAGCTCTCCGATTAAATATGCTCTGTTGATTTCAGGTCATATGATCCGTCCTTTGTGGTATGAGGTGCGATCAGAAAGTCTCCATACTGTGCCTATAAAATCTCATAGACTTACTGACAGGTATAATTTTCCTCCATCACCTTCAAAGTAGTTTATTTGAGAGTCAGCACTATGACTCTAGCACCGCTGTGAAGCCGATAAGTAGGCCTACCATTGCAAGTCTTTATAATTAATGTCCGTATGTCACTGTCAAACACCTTTTACGATTCGGCCTAGACTTCTCTTGTTATCTCAGCATTTCATTCCTCTCTGCTGATTTTCATCTATGGGAAGTGGAAAGTCACACACTATCTAAAGCTCGGCAAATACGGAGGATGAGAGACAAGGGCTATGTTGACTGAGTCCAAAAACTGATGAGCTATGAGTACAGGCTGTGCTGGTGCGTTGTGATGGTGCAGTGGTAGACCACTGATAGAAACTAGACTTACTACGTCTATCTACAAACAACTCTTTCCCAGGGGCTTCTTTTTTGTTTTTAATGGTACTAAAGGTTTCGGTCGTTGTCGAGCCTCTTTGAAATTCTTTCCCGTCTTATATTGCTTGGCGCAACCGCCTCAGGACCTACATTGAAAGTCCGTCTGACCTGCAGGTAGTTTCAAAGAGAAGGAGAGAAGAGATAACAGAAGAGATGTAGGCGGAATCGCATATATTGCTTGACATGCTGATACATAAAAACTTCCAGGTTTGCTTCTAGGCATGGCAGAGGCGGTGGAATCATTGTACTGACTCTAAAGTGGACTATTTTGTTGGTGATGAAGAATGTAGTTCCTCCCAATACGTTACGACTTTTATGGGCACAAACTTTTGGGTCGTGCCTCGTATATAATAAGGAAGCTGAAAGATCGTGTGTATTCGCGGCTCTTTGAATCACAACAGTGTAGCTAAAGTAGTAAAGACGCTATTCAACCTGCTTAGAAAGGTTGTACATCCGTGTAAGAGCAAACAACCCCCTCACCGGTTGCACAGACTCTTAAGAGGTGTTATCTCCCTTGGCTCGAAAACATTCCGGTTTGTTGCGCAATCTTCCCCTTCCGTCCGCGTGTAAAAAAAATCTATTGATGTCATCAGTCTCTCGGAAACCTCTCCTGCAGTTTCAAAACAATCACGCGGTGACGCGTAACTGAGCCTTTGTGAGCACTTTGTGACTTCTGTAATTAGTTTCGGTGAAACTGAATCTATTAACTGCGCCTGAACACGGATGGGGAGGCGACTGATAATTAATGCAATGACTAGACTATATGTTTATTAGGCTACGTGTACGTGCTAACAGTATCGTGTCAGTGAACCACTTCTCAATCGCTTCATCCTAATGCACATGCATATACATACATGCACGCAGGCCCACAATACACACACCCTCATATGCCAAGTGGCTAAAACAAGAAAACCTTTACTCGATTCAAAGTCCAAGTATTTTTAAGAGTTGCAAGATTAAAAAAAAACTAGGATAAGCTTTTAAACACACTAACTCATTTGCTTCGTCATGTTTTTCAAGTACGGATGTCACTAAGATATATGATGTATTATATTGTGCTCTGTGTTTGTATTATGAATGAGATAATAATATACCGCGTATGACAATGTAAACCAAGTTCCCTACGGAGTAAACATAAGTTGTATTTTCAGTTTTATTTTGTTCCATTAGCCTGTGCATAGAAGCGCTCATAACCCTATTCAAAGCTTATTAATTAGGACGTACGGATATGTATTTGTATTGCGTACACAGGAACGCTTCTTCTGGGACGTACCGATACCTCTAAAAGCTGTTGACAATAGAGGTTGGGATGTGCGTATACGTCATACGTGGTGAAGGGGTTAAACAGATAGATGTCATTTAAAGTGTCATTGTTCAAGGTGCTATATTTTTGTCACAACAAAAACATTAAAGACACACGTCAAACAGCGACGTGATACAGACAGTGTCCGTATATACACCGGACATGCTGTTGGTAGAATACGTTTTTAATTCTTCAGTTGTGACCTCAGCAAAGCATCTTGATAATTGAAATTATTCATGCTATATAAGCGTTTGGCAAGAGAAGATTTAAAAATGTTGAGTTTTTAAGCTATAATACGTTTAAATTATGTGAAATTTTTGGGGTTTGGTTTTTTTTTTTGCTTTACAGCGTCTATTTCATTTGTCCNAAGAAGATACCTGGTAGATAAGAGAGAGGCGTGCAAGAAAGGGGGAACCCATACATAGAGAAATTACACACCATTAAATACTACTCTTCTGTACACATGCACATACTTTCTGGCTTTGAATTTTGGCTCACTCCCAGACATAACCATTCCACTCTCTCTCTCTCTTTCTCTCTCTCTCTCTCTCTCTCTCTCTCTCTCTCTCTCTCTGTCTCTCTCTCTCTTTCTTTCCTTCTCTCTCTATTCTCTCTCTCTTTCTCTCTCTCCTCTCTCTCTACTCCTCCTCCTCCTCCTCCTCTCTCTCTCTCNTCTCTCTCTCTCTCTCTCCTCCTCCTCCTCTTCCTTCTACCCTATACATTTGAATCCCCTACGCTCTGACCGAATTAGCCTCCGTACAACCCCTTACCTCCCCACTGAATCACCAAAAAAGGCCCAGTCGGAAGTTCTATCTGGCTCTGACACCGATATATCCTTCTATCTTCACTTCAGCATATCTGTTCTCTCAGCTTGCTCTCCATCCTCACGTCCTTCGAGGAATAAACAGGAAGTCATACTATTATTATGAAAGAAGGAATGTGGGCGTGTCAAGATAGCAACGGTATCACCAAAGATAGGGCCAGTGTGTCGACGGCACTGATACACAAAGTCCGACTGTTGGCCAAACTTCACTAACACACTCTGGGCTGGCCAGGGTACAAAGAGGTCAGGAATCGTACTGTTTGCTTACTGCCGGGCATTACTGCTTGCTCTCGCTAGCACAATATTACCATCGACTCCGTATAGTCGCAGTTTACTTTATGGGAACTTCCGATTAATTCCATCTCATCTCATGTCAAATCACAGGACACTGTATAAATTTGCTTAATAGAAGACATTGGACATAATCGCAGCTTCTTTTACTAGCAGTTTAGTCCATCTTCCGGACGAGCTGCGGTTAAGCGATATCGTCTCAATGAAGTAAAGTACCCCCGCCCATGACGTTATCTGTCATTCTTCGTTTGAAACAGGCGTTGTTCTGTCATCAGGTCTAACACAGTTATAATTCAACACTCCCGTTTATCAGTAATCTTCTTGGACATTCATGTATTATAACTCTATGAATATATTGATGTGAGTTCTCAGTGAATGGGATCATTACTGCAATTCAGTGCCACTGCTGATCCCAGCTTGCGAAATTTTACTATAATGTTCATGAGAGTTGCCAGTGAATGGAGACAGCTTCCCACAGCTTGCCCAGAAACGGTTCTAAAATTGGCAGACTGGGCTCTTTCGGTGCAAAATTACCATCTGGCTCTTATCAGAGGCCCCTGGTTCATTGGCTCTTCTATGGCTCCAGTGGACGCTACGGCAAAAATAATGCCCGGAGACAAAATAAAAATGTGCATCAGAAAAAGAAAGTCAGTGGCGTGCCTTTCAAAAAACAACAACAACAACAAAAAGTCAACTGGAAAAAAAAATATCTAGATATGGCTCAACGAATGCAGTTTCCAAAATATCTTTACGAATGAGTCAGTGGCGGAAAACGATAGCATAAAACTGTGGATCTGAACGTTCTGATCTTATTGTGCTAAATGCTAACAATACACAGCTATGATTTCTGACGGTCTTTTCTGTATTTTATTATGGATTTTTGATTCAAAGAGATGGAAAGTATAGGGTGCCTGATTATTATGTCATCCATACTGCACTTAAAAGTCATCGGGTCTTATACGACCCGATCATCAGCAACTGTATAATATGATCGGGTCTTATATGACCCAACCACCAATATGAGGGCAGGGGTGTCAAAAGTGGTAGTCACTCAATAACTTATGGGTGGAATTGACTGGTTTTTGGTAGATCATGGGGAAACTGATTTTTACGAAAAGTCAGGAAATTTCAGATCCGAGAAATGATTTTTAACAGAATTACACCAATCTGAAGATGCCCCCGAGTCGTATATGATCCGGTCACCGCAGCACGGATTATTACGCAATAAGAAAAATAAGTATGGGGTCTGTCAAACTGCCCGAAATTTCCTTTATGCAAGTGGGGGTCTTACAAACCCCCCGTGTGCAAAACAAGATATATGCTATATAATAAGTGGTGATCTCTCAGGCCCCCCGAGTGTAAAATCTAGGGTTGGAAACTCGAATGTAAAATAGGGTTAAAGAGAACTCTTCATTTCTGAGGAGCAGACTTCAATTAAATTCACGCTTGACTTTTAATAAGACAGGAAAGGCAACTGCTATTTTATTTCCCAAATAACATATTTCCGAGAGTCTAATCTCCTGACGACGTTTCTTTTTATTGTTGATTACAGATTGCATTGGGAAAGATCTCTGAATAGGGCTCCCTTGAGACAGTAACTAGATCTATAGCCAAATATCAATGGAAAGCATTAGGTCAAGGCGGGATTTATCCTATGTACTGAGATTAAAGTAAATATGGACACTTCATAGCCTTGCTACCTCCTGATACCACCCATGAATGATCCAAGAATGCTGCGACAGATCTCATTGTGCGAGTCTCGAATGCAAATAGCTCGTGAAATCTGAGCTCTCAGACAAGACTTGCTGGATATGTCAAACATGTAAACTGCAGTCAAACCTGGTATAGAGATCATCTGTATAAACCGAACACCTGCCATGGCGATCTGGTTTCTGGATCGGCCATTCATAATTCCTATCTATTAATTTAATCTTCCTGTCGAGACCATTTACGCAACTGCAACAGCCTTTCTCGGGTTCGTCATGTGAGAAAACATAAACGCGATCGCCAACTGGCTACTCTTAAACATTTTCATGAGTTCTCAAAGGGTTTTTTAGCTGACTAGACGTGTAAGAAAGGTTTATTTGTTACTTCAATATATCATTTTTCTCTTTAATTCGACATGCAGCAATCCCGAGCTTATGATCCCGGTGCATTTTTTTTGGAGAACCAAAATTCTCAACGGGAATGGTTTGTTCTCATTTCAACCCCCCCCCCCCNNAAAAAAAAACACCCACCACTACCCCCTACCCAAAAATCAGTTTGTTTAAGACGACCACCTAATTCGACAGCGTTTCTTGGATAGAAAAATAGTCACCATACACAGGTCTACTGAATCAATTCTGACCTTGTGCTTGCGTCATAGTTGCTATTAACGTTTCATTGAACGTTGATTGAAAGGTTTTGATAAAGGTCCTCCTGGGAGACTCTGACTGGTTACGGTACTCTTAACTTTAAATGGTGCAATCTCTCTCCTCTCCTGTAAGGGACTCAGCGCAACAGTACAGATGCGATCAATACCTGTCTGCTCTCTGGGCGATTCTTACAATGAGCACTGTGGTAGGCTACCTATAGCACAGTGATGACTATCATGACCCCTTAAAATATGATGTAACTTCTGGTGTAACTTCTCATCCAAGGCGACTTCACGGCTCGAGATTATATGGATCTAACATCTTTGGAATCACTGCTCGGGGAGATGAGAGTTTTTGTTTGGATTAATGAGACAAGTTATGAACCGATCTTAGTGGTATACCACTGATGAATGATTCAGACTTTAATTATGAACTTTAGGTGGTGAATCCCTGTGCTGTCCTAGATATCATTCCGTGGCGATGGCCTCTGTTCTGGAACATCTTCCAAGCAGACTCGCGTACCCAGCCACACTCGTTGAGTATCCCCCGAGATTATTTTCTCATCAACTGTGCCCCTAACCTTCATGTCGCATTGTTCATTTGCAATTGCAGTGGACATTAACATAAATGACAACAATATAACAATAATATAACTTGTCAGTGAATGGAAAACGTTTCACACAGCTTTCCCACAAACGGTCTTAAAATTTGTAGATTTGGCTCTTCCGGTGCATAATTACCACCTGGCTCTTGTCTCTTGCTCAGAAAGTAGCCCATTGGGTCACTGATTTCTTGACGTTTGACAAGAATAGCGCTATACTTCAGTCTCAAAACATGTGATCATCATTTTTTGCAGCCAGGGCCATCGGAGGGAGTATGAGGACCGGGATCTTCAATCCAAACTTACTTAGAGCTGTTGACAGTGAGTTTATACAACTTTTTTTAAAAATCACAATACCGGAAAACTAAGTAGTCTATAATACTGTATATTACATAGGCTTGATTTTTTTTTTAGATTTGATCCTCCCTTGCTGGTGGTTATCGTTTCCTCAGACAATTTTACATTCTTTTTGTACAGGATTAATCGTTTTGGACCCAAAGTCTTTTTGGAACCAAACAGAGCCGAAGAGCTAAACCAAGGCTTTTCAAACTGAGTCATAAGTCTGGTATTTGGCTCCGAAAGAGCCAAATCTGGCAACCCTTCTGCAGAGTGGCAGAAAAGGGTCATATAGTGTGATTCCATTACATAATATTGTAAAAGATCACTTTTTAATCAAGGATGAAAAGTATAAGTAGGCCCATGCACGACTTAAATCAGGATTTGTTTTCCAAACCGGATCTTTGTCCTCTCTTTAAGTCAAGCATGCTATCTGTCACATCAGAGGTTCTTGTAACCTTTATGCGATTTTCAACATTGTTTACTACTCAGCTGAAGTTGTTTCAGAAAATCAAATACCCTGCTGTTTAACTCATTTGCACTAGCATTCTTCCCATTTTTATGAATAGCGGTAGGATATGCCGCATTCATCAACGTCTCGTACACGTGTTTTATGTGTGGAAGTAAGAACATTTATTTCCGCAGATCAATATTCTATTAAGCTACTTTACTAGAACGACATTCTAAACCCCAAACTCGTCTTTAATCTCTTTGCTCACAACAGTTCACATAAGAACAAGAGTTGGCTGTCAGTTAAGCTACTACAGCAACGATAACATAAATTGTGTTTCTGAGCTTTGAAGTGAAATACATGTATACTTCTGCTGATCAGCGTTTTAATATTCACCAAAGTGATAATGAAAATAGTAATGTCGATGAATAATAAAGCCATGAGGGGCCCACTAGTACCCTCCCCACCACCACCATCACCACGACCACCGCCACCGCCACCACTTGAGACTTTGAGACACAGAAAAAAAATTAAAAAGTTCTGTCCATACCAGTGAAAAATTATTAATCTTTATATTTTAATATGCACTGATATAATGGTATAAAATAATTATACGAATTTTCAGATTTAAAAGTGATTCTTCTTCAGGTTAAATACAAAATGAATTGAATAGGTAAAATCACCACCACCACCACCACCACCACCACCACCATCTCTTCTTTCTCCTCCCCCTCCTCCTCCTCCTTCCTTCTCCTCCTCTTCCTCCTTTCCCTCGTCCTCCTCCTCCTCCTTCTCCTCTTTCTCCTCCTGCTACTCCTCCTCCACTTCCTCCTTTTCCTCGTCCTCCTCATCTTCCTTCTTCTCCTTCTCCTTCTCCTCCTGCTCCTACTCATCTCCTCCTCCTTTCCCTCCTCCTCCTCCTCATCCTCCTCCTTCTCCTCCTCCTCTTCCTCTTCCTCCTCTCCCTCCTCCTCCTCCTCACCTCTTTCTCTTCACCTTCAGATGTGAAACCATTTTTGTTTTGCCGTTCATCACACTTTTGTTGATATATGTACAACTATATTTAGATAACGTCGCATTCCAAACACCACTTATGGTGTCTTATACAACCTCTTTGTTCGCATCATGAGACTTACTTGATCAATCTCTTCATAAATATTTTAGTACCCTGTGTTACTGAGCTCATACGTGACCCTCCAGTAGTGTCATCAGATCAGCTCTGAAATTGTGATGCTAATATTTGCCTTGTGGAAATCGACCTTATCCGTCAACACTATGTTTCTCTGCCCATGCCTAAACAGATTAACTCGAGCTTGACACTTCAGGAATAAAAAAATTCGAGGATTGGATGTAGACGTCTAGATGTAGCAGTGAAATGAGTTTAAATTTGTGAGTGTAAAAGTGTTGCGCTCTGGAAGTGTGTTCCGATGCAACTGATACGGTTGAGCAATGAATAGCAGTGTGTAGCATCGTCTTTGTAGGTAAATCATAAAGAAGTGTGCGACAATGTAATTAATAGTTGCTGTCTTTGGTCATGGTGTGGCATGCGAATAGGGCGATACTGTTACCACTTTTGCAACGATCTAGGCTATAGATTACATAGGTCGAATCGCCAGTGACCAAAGCAACCCTGTCTGCGCTCTGCAAAGAGGCATTAAATTCTAGAGTACTAGATCTGGTAAATCGATCCAAGTCGATCCAAAGCCCCCATTACCAAAAAAAGGAAAAAGCATCTTACATTAGTTCCTTCCTTCTTCCCTCCCTTCCTTCCTCCCTTCCTTCCTTCCTTCCTTCCTTCCTTCCTTCCTTCCTTCCTTCCTTCCTTGCTTCCTTTCTTCCTTCCTTCCTTTCTTGCTTGAACTCAAAAATGGTTCCCTAATAAGCTCACAACGTTTTTCGATGTTGTCGCAATAACCTAGTCAGTTTTATCCTAGAAAATATTATTTCTGACTAACTCAAAGCCAGCTGATTTCAGAAGATTTCGAGACAAACAATGTTGCCGAGGCGATCCACATCCAAAATACTAGAGACAGAAATTTAATGTTTTACCCCAAACCTAAATGTTTGCACAAGCTTTGTAGCCCAGCATGCCCGCCATTTTACTAATCATCAGTATAGTACAGCTGTAGTCTACAACAAACGATTTGATACCGACACCAGATACACCCGAAAAGAAAAACGTGAGTTCACACAGCAGATAAGCTTACCCATATGCGCCATTTCAAACGTTTAAATTATGAGTAATCTCGATCGATGAAGTCTTGGCTGCCACTTAAAAGACAGGGCAACAGCGGTTGGCCAAATAAGGCTCTGTCGTTATCGATATACTGTGACGTGTCGTGGGAAGGCATGACTATTTTTAACCG
>JAWQUT010000094.1:1245166-1312342 GCA_033807755.1 Ellobium chinense
CACACACACACACACACACAACTGTATAACACAGGTGATAATTGCATGCTGATGACGCGAGGGCACCATACTCCTCATACTCCTGGCGGTTCACTAGGTCTCATCTTGCCTCACAACTCTTCTTTCTACAGAGGTACAGCATTCAGCAGTCACCCAAATTTTTGATCGGCTTCAGACTTTGGTCCCCTTAATTTTGATAACTTCCACATGGCCTTTACGCTGAGATAGTCTATGTCACGTTTATTGCCTTTCAGTACGGCCCAGGGCAACTATAACTCACCCCATTCAAAGTGCCATAAAAAGAGAGGTGGGGGGTAACGGAATACTGACTTGCATAATAAGTAGAGTTTGGGTTTGCTTCTTGGCGGCCAGGAGAAGCCAGGGTAACAACCCTAAAACTCACAAGTGCCCTCTTCTAGAGGTTTTACCCCGCAGCCTCACCCAACCCTAGCTTTTAACCAAACGGAATCACGCAATGACGGCCCATGTGGTAATTCATAAATTCTTATGCAACACTAATAACAGTGACATCAGCAGATAGATTTTCCTTGTGTAGGCTATATATATACCTATATCTATATAAACTCTTTAACCATAGCTATTACAGTCTAGAAGCATGGTAGATGAAGATTTTTAGATGATTTCAGTTCAATTCAGAGTACAGTACTATTAATTTTAATGTATTGTCCTAATGCACATAAAAGTAGAGTGACTATGTTAATCGCAGCTCCTCGGAAGTGTAAAAAAGTTAATCTTAAAAGATGTTGCGATTGTTTAATGATTTTTGTATCTAAATAATAATAGCACTTTAAAAAGTGGAAAGTGATACGATTAAGCGGAAGTTGTGATTATCCGATTGTGATTATGTAGGGTCGACTGTGACTGAAGTTATCTGACCTAAGTATAATGTCATACAATTAGATCGATACAATTTCGACTTCCTGTCATTAAATACAATTATTATGTGAAATAAGTTAACACAGAATAATAAAAACGTAACAAAAGCAATGCCCAATCACACGCAAATCCATCCATCCATCCATCCATCCATCCATCCATCCATCCATCCATCCATCCATCCATCCTTCTATTCACTACCTCAGCTGAACTTGACTAAATTAGCATATCGTTTTGACAATAATATCTTCTCTTGAGAAAAACCCCAATTCCTTGTTGCTCTATTTCTGTACTACAACTTTGTTTCATTGAATAGTACTGAATCATTTACAGGTTAAGAAGTACGCTGAGTCAGATGTAACAGCCACTTTGCTATCCTTATTTGGTCAGGACCCCAATAAGGCAACCTCGCCAGTACGCATGTACTGGACATCGAACCAGAGACCTTGATCGAACCACAGAGCTATTATTGGCTAGAGGGCTTACTTCCTCTCACGCGAGGCTGGCTCAGCGTGCCGCGTAAAGCAGACGTAATGGCCGACATTTGGGGGCAGTTCGCTTCTCTCACTCGCGTTTCTATTGTTATAATACAATGGACCGTTGGGGTGTTAACGGGGGTTACCGTAATGGGAAGACTGTGTGTGTGATAAAAAACAAAGGGAGAATGGGATCACAAGAAATAATTAGATAAAATTAAATAAATAATAGAATAAAATAAACTGATAAAAACTGATAAATAAAATAAATAAATAAATGTAGCATAGAAAGTTAGCATGAGGGAAGAGACCGTTAAGCATACAAAAAAATAAAGAGCCTTTTTAGCTATTTATCAAGGCTTTACCTTTAGATAACATCAGGTCCAGGTCATTGCAACATTATAAATCATCGCATGCCTAAGAACTGGACTGAGGTGGCAGTTTCATCAGTTATTCAGTGACATTACAGATAGATAATGATGGTAAAATTAAGAAACACATGACCATTAGATCAATTGATCATTCATTCATTTCTGGCACTACATCTGATCTTAGCCTGTCCTTGTAAAGAGTAGCTAGAACCTGGACTGAGCCCGCTACTATTTAACCAAACTACGAAAAAAGTAGATTAATGAACTATAAAAGTGCTACCATACAATTATCATACTATATCTTCAAAGGCAAAGCCTGTTTAACAGTTGACCGATGATGAATAATAATGCTAATATATCTGTGTATTAATGCTAACTAAATTTTCACCAGTAAAAAAAAAGGTAAGATTAATACTTCCTATTATTCACATTATAACAATAATTCCGGGGTCTAAAGAAAAGAATAAGACTTTGAAATCAAGAGGAGCAATGGAGCCACGTGTTGTGAAAAGGTTGCAAATTAATAAATCTAACGAGACAATAATACACTCTATTAATTTATATAATATGATTATATTATTTATTCATTTTAATTATTTATCATGTTCTTAATAAAAGAAACCAATACAGCTTAAATAGGTGGACGAGAAAATATGAAATGAAAAGGAAGGACTAGAGGCCATAGCTCAAAACAAAAAAATAATAAACATCTCAAATCAAAACAATGCATTAATGAGAGGAACTGAAGACAATGGCCGAGATCCTGGAACCAGCGATGCTCTACGCGGCACGCGGCATATGGCTCATGTAAGTGACAGTAAGCCCTCTAGCCAGTAATAGAACTCTGTGGCTCAAACGCAAGTAGGAATGTAACATTACGGACACGTCTAGTAGTGCATTGTATCATAACGTTATGGACACGGCGATTACAACAGACAAAGCAAGTGCGGGCGACCTGCCTTGTGTGTGANCAGGTCCAGGTCATTGCAACATTATAACTCATGACATGCCTAAGAACTGGACTGAGGTGGCAGTTTCATCAGTTATTCAGTGACATTACAGAAAGACAATGATGATAAAATTAAGAAACACATGACCATTAGATCAATTGATCATTCATTCATTTCTGGCACTACATCTGATCTTAGCCTGTCCTTGTAAAGAGTAGCTAGAGCCTGGACTGAGCCCGCTACTATTTAACCAAACTATTAAAACAGTAGATTAATGAGCTATAAAAGTGCTACCATACAATTATCATACTATTTCTTCAAAGGCAAAGCCTGTTTAACAGTTGACCGATGATGAGTAAAAATGCTAATATATCTGTGTATAAATGCTAACAAAATTTTCACCAGTTAACAAAAAGGTAAGATTCATACTTTTTATTATTCATATTATAACAGTAATTCCGGGGTCTAAAGAAAAGAATAAGACTTTGAAATCAAGAGGAGCAATGGAGCCACGTGTTGTGAAAAGGTTGCAAATTAATAAATCTAACGAGACAATAATACACTCTATTAATATTATTTATTCATTTTAATTATTTATCATGTTCTTAATAAAAGAAACCAATACAGCTTAAATAGGTGGACGAGAAAATATGAAATGAAAAGGAAGGACTAGAGGCCATAGCTCAAAACAAAAAAATAATAAACATCTCAAATCAAAACAATGCATTAATGAGAGGAACTGAAGACAATGGCCGAGATCCTGGAACCAGCGATGCTCTACGCGGCACGCGGCACGCGGCATATGGCTCATGTAAGTGACAGTAAGCCCTCTAGCCAGTAATAGAACTCTGTGGCTCAAACGCAAGTAGGAATGTAACATTACGGACACGTCTAGTAGTGCATTGTATCATAACGTTATGGACACGGCGATTACAACAGACAAAGCAAGTGCGGGCGACCTGCCTTGTGTGTGACACTGTGTGACACGATATGGGTCCTGTTATTAAAGTTCCTTGCTGTGAGGGAGTTACACTTTTTGCCCTCTGCTGCTCTCTTCAGTTCCTTGCTGTGAGGGAGTTACACTTTTTGCCCCCTGCTGCTCTCNNTTCTCCCGGTCTCCCATTGTTTGTTTTTTTTTAATTTGGGCACCCTCATGACAGAAGTGTAACTTTGCAAGTTTGTGGAATCTCAGTGAATCCATTCATCCAGCCGATCCGTCAACAATTAAATGAATTAGTCAATACAAACCTGTTTGCTGGGTGGAATTAGCAAGGAAAATATTAGTTCAAATCAATGAGCTGAAAAGGATCTATTTTGGGACCCTATGACGAGGGTTGAGATAGAGTTATCGGCAAGCCAGCCACTTGCTCATTTTATGTAAATGTAGGCTACATCAAATTTGGATCATCGTAATGTGTATCATTAAATTAACTGAATACCATTGGAAAGTATCCAGTGTTTCCGTGATGATCTCTCACGAACAAAAGGCACATCGTCAATATCCCATTCCTTTCCGCACGTCCATCGCAATATCACCATCATTATTATCGTTATCGTTGTTGTCATCAACATCATCATCATGAGAAATTTAAAAAAAAAAAAAAAGAAAAGTTGCCCTAAACTAGCGATTTACAGATTCACATCACAATGATACTATGACAATTAAGAATTAAATCACTGTTACATGTTAGACAGACAGACAGACAGACAGACAGACAGACAGACAGACAGACAGACAGACAGACATAGATAGATAGATAGATAGATAGATAGATAGATAGATAGATAGATAGATGGGTGGACGGACAGACAGGCAGACAGATAGATAGATAGATAGATAGATAGATAGATAGATAGATAGATAGATAGATAGATAGATAGATAGATAGATAGATCGTATGAGTAGGGTCGGGAGAGCTTGTTACGATCCTGATAACAACTGACTGGTTGCACCACTTTCACCAGACAATGATATCAGCAAGTTGCACACGCAAATTTATTGCGCTGTATGTGATCTCCCCGATGTTTTATCGCCGCTATAAAACTGTTCAGTCCTTCTGAATATGTGGAATGCCAGCCATGTGTGATAATAAACCTCTATAAACCTTATCTAACTAAGAGAACCCAACGTGATTATGTATGCCCGACAAGGTCTCCTAGGAAAGAGGGACAGAGAATTACACGTTATCACGTTGTGGTGTGCGCCACTTTTGTTAGCCATGTACTTTTTTTGAGGTCAGGGAAAACTAGATCTAGAGGTCAAAATATAAGTGCACTCGATTCTTAAACTACTGATAATTTAGGTTTACTTGCGAATTGAGAAATACATGGCATTTTTTTTTTTTTACCAGATTTTGTTCCATGCTTCCATTCATAGTCGTCCAATGCAATCCCCTCTTGTTTACTTGAATGTAAAACGTGATTAAATTAACGTTCAAGAGTTGTCGAGACAACACTTAGTTTTCTGTCCCCCTTCTCCCTCTCTTCCCACCCTCCAAAGTACACACAAAAGCTCTCAGCGAAAGTGGAACTTAGGAAATTGCGTTGGTTTACAGCTCTTCTGGTGGTGAACGTTCTACAGAGTAACACATCGATAGGTTGAACGAGAAAGTACATTTTAGATATGAACTGCTGGCGTCACTCTTCTCGCCCTGTTGTCAAAAAAATAGCAAGAAAATAAGAAGACTTTTGGGGAAGATTCCAGATTCTGATGATATGGCATCTCTTATTCATTCTCTAATGGATCTGCTCGCATAGCATTATTTCGCCAGAGACGCTTCCTGTATATAGAGTCTAGAAAGCCATTCTCCACCATAGAAAGCATTGCTGCGATAACAGTTTCAACAATTTTAATAACAGTGAACGTTTTCTTGACCATCCCAAATTACATTATACATGTATCACTCCTGCCTGCCTGCCTGCCTGCCTGCCTGCCTGCCTGCCTGCCTGCCTGCCTGCCTGCCTCCCGGTTTGCCTGACTGCCTGTCTGCTTGCCTGCCTGCTTGCCTATCTGCCTGCTCTATCTGCCTGCTCTATCTGCCTGCCTGTCCTGGGTGAAGACTATTATTCATCCTTTGATATCAAAAAATAAAAGCTCTAGAAATTCTTCAGGTTTTGACATTGTCTTAGGCTGTAGAACCGTCAAGGCTGGTTCGTGATATTTGGCTTTATTTATACTGTATTACATCCTTGTTATAATGATTCTCCGGTTATAAAGATACCTTTGGTCGGTCCCGAGCGGGGGTCGAACTAGGACTGAGAGAGAAGGAGGAGGAGAGTTACTTGTGACAGGGACAGATTTCTTTTTAACAGGCCTCCCCAGGGCTACTGCTACTCAAACAAAGGCAATCCCCATCCAAACAACTTTTTTTAGGACTCACAAAATTTAAAAAATGGAGCAGCAAAGCAGGAAGGGGATGACCTTATTATAACTTCCCCCGGCAATGAAAGTGGTGTAACCATAAATCAAAATACCAAGGCTATGCTAGTATTTTCCTGGTTAAAATAGTAAACTGATTTCTGGTAATTCGAACCCACTGTGATGATCCCAGTGAAATCGACTTAAACAGATTCGGCTGTATTTCTGTTTTCTTATTAGCATATCAGCCATAATGCACTGTAGCAATGAATGAAGTGTGTTTCCTGATGCTGAAAGTTCCATTCACTTTCACAGTGAAAACAATCCAGTAGTGTTTGTGCAAAAGTATTTCTATTTGTCCTTATTATAACTTTTAATATTAGTACTCTCATTATTATCTGCAACATTTCCCTCAACGAAATAAATATATATAAAAATGTAAAAAAAAAAAAAGGGGAGGAGGATCGAATTGATGTTCTCTGGAGCGGACCCCCCTATTCAGGGGCTTCCAAACCACCCATAATATACTTTTCCTCAGCTGAACCACACAAGACAATGTCACCATCCAAGTCACGTCCTCATAATGTCACTGTTTCATTCTATTGCTTTGTTGGCGACACTCCTTGGCAAATTCAAGGGCATTCATCGGATGACCGTGTGATTTGTGGGATTGTACTTGGAAACTGAAGGAAAGCCAGAGATGCTTCCTTCCTTGAAGTCTAGAAAGCCATGTTCCACCGTAGAAAACATTGCTGCATTAACAGTTTCCAAGTCACAGAAAAAGGTTTTCTGACCATCCCAAATTATATCATACGAGCGTACATGTATCATTCCTATCACCACTTTTACCACCACTATTACCATAACTTATACTGGCACCACCACCCCAACCATCACCTTCACCACTACTATTACTACCACTTATACTGCCTCCATCACCCTACCATTACCTTTATCACCACTATTACCATCACTTCCACTGCCACCATCACTCCTACCATCACCCTTATCACCATTGTTACCATCACTTCCACTGCCACCATCATCCCCTACTATCATCTTTACCACCATTGTTACCATCACTTCCACTGCCACCATCATCCCCTACTATCATCTTTACCACCATTGTTACCATCACTTCCACTGTCACCACCACTCCCTACCATCACCTTTATCACTACTATTGCCATCACTTCCGCTACCACCACCTCCATATCACCAACATCATCACCACTACCACCATAGCTACTGCTAACTGCATTACAGCTAAGGCTACCCTCCTCCACCTACTGCTGTTTCTACTACTGCTGCTGCTGCTATTCCTGCTGCTACTGTTACTGATACTGCTGCTATTACTGCTCCTTTAATGTTGTTACAGTAACGACAACAACAATAGTAACTACTATTATTTACATCTGCTACAAGAACTACTTCTGCTGCTGCTGCTGCTGTTGGTGGTAGTGGTGCTGCTGCTGCTGCTTCTACTACTACCACTTTTGCTGCTGCTGCTGCTTCTACTACTACCACTTTTGCTGCTGCTGCTGCTGCATCTACTACTACCACTTTTGCTGCTGCTGCTGCTTCTGTTTCTACTACTACCACTTTTGCTGCTGCTGCTGCTTCTACTACTACCACTTTTGCTGCTGCTGCTGCTGCTGCTTCTGTTTCTACTACTACCACTTTTGCTGCTGCTGCAACAACAATTACCAATTACTCAAGACCCATTTCAGTTTTCCAAATTCGAAAGTTCAGCGGTGTCTTTATATACGGTGCTAATTCGAATAATAGGCTTTAAGAATATTTAGACTTTACGTAATTTGCTCAGCGGATATAAGCCGTATTCCCTTTTAATTGAGAGCTTGCACATTAACGTTGGGATCTCTTACCTTCGTAAGAAATACATCAGTGCATCAGTGCTGAAGGCACCTTTGGTGACGTTCAACTTGCAGAGTTAATGTAATACTTACGATGGTAAGAGATGCCATCGTTAATGAGCAGGCTCAGTAATGTCACATTCTGTGGCTACTTGAACCTTATCAGCAAAGATTTACGGAGTTTCTGTCCGAAATGAGCAACCGCACCAGTGCACAGTAAATACAGCCAAAACATCCATCAGTTGAGCTCCGTCCGCTGTTTGCATGCCTCATTTTGCACTCTCTCTCTCTCTCTCTCTCTCTCTCTCTCTCTCTCTCTCTNTAAACGTCAAAATCGTGGAAAACTGGCCAGGCATCTTCATTGTGCAGTCTAAAACAGAAAAAAAAGGCATATCTGTGAGGAATGGAGATTACCAGATGCAAGATCCAGCTCCTCAAGACCCATTTCAGTTTTCCAAATTCGAAAGTTCAGCGATGTCTTTATATACTGTGCTAATTCGAGTAACAGGCTTTAAGAATATTTAAACTTTCAGTAATTTGCTCAGCGGATATAAGCCTTATTCCCTTTTAATTGAGAGCTTGCACATTAACGTTGGGATCTCTTACCTTCGTAAGAAATTACATCAGCGCATCAGTGCTGAAAGCACCTTTGGTGACGTTCAACTTGCAGAGTTAATGTAATTCTTACGATGGTAAGAGATCCCATCGTTAATGAGCAAGCTCAGTAATGTCACATTCTGTGGCTACTTGAACCTTATCAGCAAAGATTTACGGGGTTTCTGTCCGAAATGAGCAACCGCACCAGTGCACAGTAAATACAGCCAAAACATCATTATCATCAGTTGAGCTCCGTCCGCTGCTTGCATGCCTCATTTTGCACTCTCTCTCTCTCTCTCTCTCTCTCTCTCTCTCTCTCTCTCACACACACACACACACACACACACACACACACACACACGGACACACACACATACACACATCAACTTTCCCCTCCGTCCATCAAATTCTTTGCAAAGAGGCAGACTGATATATGAACGTTCGTATGTACCGTATATAATATCGGACTTATTATCCTCTTCGCTGGTCTGTCGGCTTGACAAACTGCATGAGTGCATGACGTTACCTTCGTGTCCGAAGGCGGATTATGCAGGACAGACCGAAGGGGTTCCCAGTCCAGTGTACGCCATGCAAATAATTTCAGGAAATAACCTATACTCCAAAAGCGGACTATTTCAACAAAACTACAAATTACTCATTGACCCTACTCTACTTGAGACCGAGGGTAGAAATTTTAAGACAGAAGTTCCCAAAATTGCCTGGAGGCGTCAAAGGATAGGCTGAGAACCCCTGAAATGAGGTTGCCTTGATCTGCACTAACGCTTACTTTCCACACGTTCATGCTTTATCAGGCCAGCGACACTAATGGGTAATCGAACTGGCCCTCCAATGGTCAGTTGTAGTGACAGGTATTGTTTGATATATGGACTTTGACAACATGAAATGGTTAAGTGCAGTTCGTTGCGACACCCTCGTAAATTTCACTTCGCCCGTTCTCGTGAGATACTTTGGCTCAGACATGAATTTATTTGTACTGAGGTATTCTTGAATGGGAAATAGGTAGCCTACAGGCTTACAATGTTACATTCTCATGCTTTGCCCTGAGGGTAGCCTACCTTTGTGACATTATAATGTTCTGCGTAATACTGTCATTTCCGTCGACAGATAACCTCAAGATCTCTGAATCGCTTGGTTTGCTTACTCACGCTTAACATTGTTCATGTGTGTGTGTGTGTGTGTGTGTGTGTGTGTGTGTGTGTGTGGAGAGAAGATGGGGTAGGAGAGACAGGTATTCAAAAACTAGTTGTGCTAACTTGCAAAATCAGACTTCTTAAGAGAGCCTGCCCACGGCTCTAGCCAGTAGTATTGATCATTGGTAATGCACCCTCCTCCTCTTCCCCACCCCACGGCCTTTCACACACACACACACACACACACACACACACACACACACACACACACACACACACACACACACACACACACACACGCACACCATTCGTCTCTTTATCACCCTTCCAGACCGCCGTTCGCAATACTATTATATAATTTGCTTACTCATCGGCGACTCATCGCTGTGCTCCACGTGTCAGGGCTGTTCCACACCTTTCCACGCACCAGCATTAGTAAACCTACCGTTTATCTCTATGGATGTTTGCAGGGTGAATACATGGCCAAAACAAATAAGCAAAATCCGAAGCAGTGTTGAACTCTACACAGAAAACAGACTATTAAACCACTGGCAATATATTCGTGTAGCTGAAATAGGTTTTAAAAAAAATTAGCAAATGGGAGTGGGGGCTTTGGGGAGTGAGGTTTATGTCGGTACCCATGTCGTTAGGGTAGGTAACGTCCATGCAAATGTCTCATATAATTATTTTTAAAAGCTCCATCTTAGAAATCCTCTAACCAAGTACGGCAAAACAGTGGTTGAGAAAGGAATGTAGTGAGGATATGATGTGAGAAGATCAGGATGAATTCCTTCCTTCCTTTCTTCCCTTCCTCCCCTCCTCCCTCCCTCCCTCCTTCCTTCCTTCCTTCCTTCCTTCCTTCCTTCCTTCCTTCCTTCCTTCCTTCCTTCCTTCCTTCTTTCTTTCTTTCTTTCTTTCTTTCCTTCCTTTCTTCCTTCTTTCCTCCCTTCCAGCCTTCCTTCCTTCCTTCCTTCCTTCCTTCCTTTCTTCCTTCCTTCCTTCCTTTCTTCCTTCCTTTCTTCATCCCAAGTCACAGAAATAACCCAAAACAACGTTGAATAGTCGTGCGTGACGTCCCCAACCCCAAACCCAACCTCTCCACCCCCCACCCTTCCCCACACAAAAGAGAAACTATTCGTATCTCCATCATCAAATTAATTATGCTGAGGCGGGTAAATGTTAGCGCAGTCATCTCTAGGACTTGTAATGTCGCCTGTACCCCTATCACGTGAAAATAAAGTGGCGCTACATAGTTGTAAAATAAAAACGGCATGTCTAACAATAACCTTAGCCTACTATGTTACCTCAGAGGCTCGTAAAATTATCTTCAGTGGTTGCAATACAACTTGATAGCATTGATATTAGGGTTTACAGTTCTTCTTCTTTTTGTATTCAAATCAAAGGGTAATGCACGCAATGGAGCAGCTGATGAAACTGCTGACGGAGGTTTCATGCCGTGAATAGAAATACGACAGGGGCTGTTCGAATCAGTAATATGTGGGGAGTATTTCGACCAAAGGTGGCTTGTTCATCAGAAAAGATCATATCATGCCAACGACTGTGGAATTTTTTTTTTTTTTCATTAGGATTTACCAAGCTTGTCCGTGGGACAGGCCTATAGCTTTAGTAGGCCTACATTAAAATTGACATAAAGAAGAAGAAGAGAAAGAAGATAAGTCAAACTTTTTTAAAAAGATAATCGGCAATCCTGTAGTGTAAGGACACTCAGGCATATTTGAAGATTTCTGCATTCATATTGTAGTCAAAACTATCATAGATCCTTACGGAAAGCCTTTCAAGACTTTTCGCAAAAAAAAAAAAAAAATGGGAATCTAGCTACAGGAAAAAAAAAAACTTCGGCAGTATAAACAGAAAGAAGAGAGTGGCCAGCTTGTTTCGCTATATCAAATTAGTTCTAATCGTAAAGGGTACTGTATAGATAGGAAGGAATCTGATTCAGGAGAAAATGTGAAGAATTATTGTTTCAAGGAAAGTGGGCCACAGTGCGTGCTTTCGCTGTCAACCTCTGCGATCGATCGGTTCTGAAAGAAAGGCCAAAACACATCCATTTTGAGAAGATATATGCTGACTTAGTCAGGACTCGAACCTGAACCCTTCCGCTTGCCAATCGAGCCTGTCAACCTTTATACTAAAGAGGTCGCTAACTTCCCAGCGAGTCACTCCATTTATTCTATAACCTTCTGCTAAGCTCTTCTCAAACCTTCACATGGGAGATCTAAAGTTCACATGTGGCCGTGACCTTGATACTGCTCACAATAAGCTTCATGCTCCATCGTCAATTTCATTCAAGAAGATTTTCACTCACATCCTGCTCTGTTTTCTATCCCCAATGCCCTCGATTCCTGTCCTCCTTCCGTAATTTAATCCTGAAATCTGCATCATCCGATCGTTATTGTTGGAAAGCAAGCCTTCACCACAAATGGCCATGGACACTGACTTTCCTCGGATGGATGTGCATTCTTAACTCAAATACATATTATACTAAGCGCTTTCATATATCGATTTTTTTTTTCTTTTTACCTTAACGTTCGGACGGACAAAAGACTAGCGATCTGCAGAGTCTCTACGCAGTATCAAATCCCTTACTCATGAAATTCGGAAGAAAAAAAAAGTATCTTTCCGATGTGAAGCGCTCGACTGAATTCGAGTAAGTGAAGTGTCTCATGATAGTCCCATCGGTTCTCTCATTTTATACCCCGAGAGCGGCAGGCGGACCTTTAATAGCTTCGTTCCTAGATAGTTCTCAGGTACAATCTTTCGCCCATCCAGCCATCTTTTTTTTTTTCAAACTACGGATAAACTGTGACATATACAATGATTGTCTTGTTTCCCATAGTTAATTGAAAATTCGTGCTTGGCAGAGGAGCTGAAGATCTCTTGCCATTAATTAGTCTACACGATGTGGATCAGGTCACCGAGTACGAGTAGCATAGCCAGCGGCAAATCTGCTGTCGTGTAAGCGTTGATCGATCTGCCGTTGAATTCCAACACCGGTTTCAGCATTATTCAGCCATGTATGAATTCTGCATTCTGCCAGTAGCACACGAACAACCCGACGCGACCCACCGATGACAAAAGTCAGAATTCGTTTAGTGATGATGACGTGATTTCACCTCAGCCAGGTCATATGCACAGGAACGGACAAAGATGTGACGTCCGTCAAATAACAGTGTAACACGACATCACACCAGTGATGACAAAGGATGGCACATCAGAACACCAGAAGCGATACAAAGATAGGCCTGCTCACTGCTCACTGGTACCACTCAAACGACGACAAACCAGGATAATATATAATCATGAGATGACAAGCCATAAAGAGCTACATCTATCCAGTGCTCACAAAGATCGTCACTGTTTTTGATAATGACAGTAGCTGCTTGGCAGTAACAGGTTATACAGTGCGATTAGTACACTACACAGTCATATACTCATACATAGAGAACTATGTCGCTTCAAAATTACTGTTCTTGTGTTCACTACTCCGAATAAACTACGCTATAATAAAGTGATGCCCCCCTCCCCCTTCCACACACACACACACACACACACACACACACACACACACACACACANACACACACACACACACACACACACACACACACACACACACACACACACACGCACGCACGCACACACATACATTTCTTTTTTTCTTAAATTCATCCAGTGATGACAAAGATTCTCACTGTTTTGATAATGACAGTAACTTAGCAATAACAAACTATGTAATAAGCTTAAACCTATAGAGCAACGTTGCTTCAGAATTACCGTTCTATTGATCATCTCTCCACGGAGATGCCATGATTGCTAGAACCAGTGTTAAGTCCTACATCGATCGGATGTACATTACCGGTACCTGTATGTCCACATCCTTCGCTGGAGACAGCCACGTCACATCAGTTTGTAGCAGTAGACCTTTTATCTACATTCTAGACATGGTGGACAGATAATGCGTACACCTTGGGACCGACCAACAGTGTGCATATTAACAGAAATACGTATTAAACATACATTTACCCTTAGAGGAGAAATATCGGTCCAAAAATACTGTACTCAGTATCCGTGTCTACGTTCTAAGCATGTGCTTCATTGTGTATGTTGTTTTTTTTTAAAACAAAGGTATAGCGAAGCTTTTGCCCCACCAGCAACGTGAAGGCCCCTGGAATTTTTTTTTTCGCGAGCATCGCATTTTCGCAAGGAGACGGAACTGGCTCTTTGTGAGGATCTAATTTTCGCGAAAAATCGGAACTGGCTATTCCCATGATCTAGTGTTTGCGAACCCGGCAAAATGATGGTATTCTCATGTGTGTATGAATGCAGAAGTGTAGAGTTATCCAGACTGACGTTACTGCCCCTTGCCCATAGCCATTTGTAGCCGATCGCTTCTGTTCATGTATTGACGGGAAAGGGGGTACTCCGCGCCCAGAGGGGAAGGAAAATTTTCTGACGGCTGGTCTCTCTGCTCCCGTCCTTCCCATTCCTTCTTTGTGTTTCTCCCCCTCCCCTTTGTCTCCCTCTCTCTCTCTCTCTCTCTCTCTCTCTTTCTTTCTCTCTCTCTCTCCCCTCTCTCTCTCTCCTCCCTCTCTCTCTCCATTTTGTTCGCTTAATACAGCCATAATTACTAATACTGTATAACCCTTGTGATTACAATCCCTCCCCAAACTATAGGCTCCCTCCCTTTTTTTCTTTTCTTTTGCCCCTGCTCTTTCCTTTCTTCCCTGTATTGCACCCCCCCCTCTCCCTGTGAGTGTGAGCCCGGTGGCGGTGTTTCCCCCACTCTCCTAAGCCCTGAATTTGCACATAAGGCAACAAGACATTAAAGATTGCCCTGGGTGGAGAAGGATTAAGACAGCATGTAAAACTTCGGGGTGGGTAGCTTTCTACCCCTACCGGATTTGCTGACCTGTTCCCTGTGTGAAAAATAGCATAGCTTCTCTTCCGTCAAATCGCCTTATTTAGAGAAATGATGCAACCGAATGCTTGCTTTCAACACAAGAAACGCCTATATATATTGGATCAACACAAGCGACAAAATAATCTCAAGTCAATTTGATTTTAGTGTTTACAGTATACATGTGATTTGTTTCATTTCAGGTGTTAAGGAGGATCCAAGGCTTAAATTGGTGGTTATATCTTTTCCTATCTTTTAAGCGGTCTCTTTTAAATCGCAGACCAGCAGTATTAGTCTACCTGAAGTTTTATCTCTGTTTGGTGGGTGTCATATTCTTTATTTTTCGTTTATGGCATAAATTACATGTAGTCTATAATAGACTAAATCTGAGCACACTGAAGTAAGTAAAATTATTGTTTGTCGGTTGATCTAAGAGTGAATCACAATTATTCATGATCTCATTTTCTTTTTTTAGCTCTCAAGATCACCTTTCTTGGCGGTGCTTGGATGATTTCCCTTGCTGTACTTCATCCGCAACCCGCCAACGATACGGACCAGCGGCAATCGACCAAGTCTATGAATAGGACAGAGAGTTACCGATAGTGAACCCTACACGAGTTGCTGGCCAGGTTGGGTGCAGTTGTCCGGCTGTCGCATGTATCTTTGAATGTCGAATCTGCTTCGGGAATACAGTGAATCCCCGAGACAACAGCAAAACATCGCATATCTGCGACAAAATTCACAGACTCCACTATGGCGGAGTTGCGATACTACAGACCTTCCGATAATGGAAAGGTGTCACCAGAGCCAGAGGTGAATGGAGGTGAGTGTTACAACAGTTGGCGGGGACAAGAATCTAGTCTAGATCTGGTTTACCCACTAGAGTACTCAAGGCAGGTGTGAAATATTAAATCCACCTTGTTACTTGCGAGGAAAGAGATTATGCCTAAAGTTTGTTTTTCTCTCATGCCAAGGCAAGCATATTTTGTAAAGTTTGATTGCTTCATCTAGACAACCAGTCAATCAATTCTTGGCTCCGCCTGGCTGGGTGTATCAGGTCTACAGGGTTGGACAACAAAATATGCTGAGTAAGAGTCAATCAATGAAGGTCTTCAGGAATTTTCAGAGCTTGCTGCCAGTGTGAGTGTTGCTGCATTCGGAACAAGAAGCAAACAGGACAAAGATATGAGTGGTGTGAATATTATAGATGTCTTCATGTGGTGCAATCTCGATTAGACTATCTAGTCTAGCTGTCTTAAGCCAACTAAGGAAAGCAACCGAAGCATTCACTTGGAAACATTTTTGATTTTTTTTTTTCAGCTATAATTATAATTTGTTTCTGGACTCATGATGTCAAGTCACACTGTTTTATGGTGTACTTGAATTTCTGCCGCCTCATTACAATCTTGTAATGCAGCCTAGCACCAAGGCTTCACTTCAATAAAATATTGCATTTTTGGGCTGTAAGCATATGATGGATTAGAAAAGTATTGAATCAAGGTGTTCATGATGAAGTAAAGATTCTTGCAGTCTGTTATTACAAAGCAAGGCAGATGTATTTTTAAACATCTGTGAGCTCCAATCATTATGAGACTATCTTCAGGTATTCTGCACCTAACATCTATAACCTTGCACTGCAGTTAAAATGTCCTTTTAAATAAAAATGCCTCAGTCCTTTAAGCTGTTTGGCAAACCTGTAACGGACTTTGAATTCTGTAGGCTGCATGATATTCTGATGAAAGATCACCCCCTCCATATACTTCTAAGTGATGCCACTGTATTTTATTGGGCTCATCTTTCCTTTGCCCACTAGCAAGCTGTGCAACACAATAAATTATCATATATAATTTGTATAATTTGATAGCTGATGTACTGATCAGATTACCAACATCACATGGCAGTTTACTAGTATTGGAGAGCTCCGCCTCTACTCAGTAGAAAATAAGACAAACAAGCAGCTATCCTGAAAACCAGTAGTAGTAGTATACAGACATCAACTAATAGAGCCTAATTAATAAAGTACTGTGCCTGCTTTTTACTGTTAGGAAGAGTCTCATTTTCATTTCTTGTTATACTTTAAAGAGGACAAGGTATAAAATACCACCAAGCTCAGGTTAAAGCAGAACTGTGTTTTATTGATCATTCCGCCGTTTTTGGCAGGTTGAAATAGTATGGCACATGTATCACAGGATAGTAAGCTCTCTTAGTCTGAGAGTGAAACAACAGAAGGTCTACAGAGAAGCAAGTTTTAACGAAATTAAACCCTGACATTTTTTTTAATTTTCAAAGGCAATAGCGGAGTTTGTATGTGTAACTGCTCTGCTCTACAGTGTTTCAACCAATATAGATCCTCTTATGTGTTTCAAAAAGTGGAAAAGCATTTATTTGAAAATATGGCTTAGAATCAACCTTAATATCAGTCCTGCTCTTTCCCTCCTCCTCTCCAGTCCCATCCCGTTAGACATTTTTGCCATCCCATGTACAAAAATCTGTAATCTTCTAATATAGTTTTGAATATAAAGTACTATAAAAGCATATGACCATAGCCGAGATTCATTTAAGTGCCGTATCATGTTACTCTTATGCAAAGGTTTCAAATTGGTTTAGAATTTTATTTTATCTTTGTGACTCTAACATTCACTGATTCAGTCACTCAGGCCACAAGCCAGGGAACGTATGTTTTTAAATTCATTGTCATGCTTACCATATTGTCATACTTATTCCACATTTGTTCAGGTTTAGTGAGAAGTTTGGTGCTCTTAATCTGCTACTCAAAGCAAAACAGTGACACATATATGGTTTAGCTGTAAAATTCAGATAAAAAAATGAGTCAAAACTCTACATTTGTTTAATTTGGGAAAAAAGATAAGTGGAAGATCATAGTGAAAACAACTCTGATCATCCAAAAAACAACTTCAGTAAACATGAAATGAGTATGACGATATAGGCTTTGTTTTCAGAGGGTCAGAAAAGTAGAGTCTGTGCATTTTCTTTCATGTTGGCTGTTCATGTTGCAGTGTACATGTATTTAATATTTTGACACTGGGATTATTGAATGTCACAGTGAGTTTTGTTCATTTGTGTTTTTAGCGTTTGGCATCAGAGTTGAGTCTTAGTGGTACAAGTTTTTATCATGAGATCGTAAAGTTTATTAATTATGCTGTCAGCTCTTACAATGAATAGGCGTTTTTCAGTTACTCTCAGAGCACCCACCCGGGAAATTTTTAATTCATATAATTTATCCATATGTTATTATGAAATATCTCCAGGGTGATTATCAGTTAGTCCCTGTGCAGGTGACATAACCATCATGTGCAGACTGGGTGCTGCTCACTGAGATTATGTTAAAATATTAATTGTTGAACTGTTCTGACGACCATTTACATTAAAAGTATATGTACATGAATTAAATTATTATTTATTATTGCTAGTATGGTTCCTACCCGAGATTCTTAAAATCAAACAATGCACAATGTAGTTTCAAATTATTTTTTGCAAAAAAAAATAATCTAAATTTTGTATGCAGCCTAGCATCATTATCACTGCTTGAACTTGTAGTGAAATTTGGTCTGCATCTTCCTTACATTCTGAATACATTCTTTTTTATTGTTATCAAATGTCAAAATGACCTCTGGTTATTTTTTTTTCAAAATAGATTATTTTTTAAAAACGCCCGTCCATCTGTGCCATTTTTAAAATCACTTGAGATAGGTGATGAATAGGAGGTTGATTCTGGCCCATTTTCATTGGCTGACAAAAAGGGGCAGTGACAGTGCCTTCATGTCATCACCAACTGGTGAATGCAGAGTATACTCTGGCGATGCATTGGGTGTGCAAATTATGCAAAGTTTGGGATTTTTCTTGTCTTCCAAGAAAATTTATGTAGGCTTTATCTAGTGCTGAAAGTAAAAAGATAAATAAGCAGATTTTGGGATGATTTACTTTTTCCTATGGTTCAGGGAATACGATGTAGTATTCAGATCTTTAATCGTGTCTTTCTTACCCTTCAGTCTCAAAATTAACTACTGTTCTCATTATCAATTGCTCCATCTTGCTTTATAAGTATAATACCTTAACAGTTCATCACTTCGCATTATGAAAGATGAAATGGTAGAGACTCAGGTGGGCAAAATCTAAAAAAATTATTTGTACTAAGATACTGAAATATTCATTACTGTAGTATTTTTTGTTGAGAATCAAATTATTTTAGTCACTGGAGGTGTTTCCAGCAAAGAGCAACATTCAAATTTAAGTGTTTAGTTGTCTCATGCGCTAAGGATGAATATAAAGCTGTGTTTTAGGAGAGAATATGAAAAAAGGCATTTGCGGACGTCATAAATGCTAAATTTATTCACTTTCACAACAAGTGTCAAATTAGCTTGAAATTGGAAAATATAATTTGATACCAGATGTGGAAAATTAAATGCTGTCTTTCTCTCACACTCACTGTACTTCATAAGCATATTAATTTAAGCTGGATGACTCCAGTTACCTTTAATGCTGGATATTTCAGATCATGTTTCTGATTGAAAGCAAATTGTGATTAATTGTAGGAGAAGTGTTTTGGGTTTTTTTTTTTGTGAGCACCTAATTTTTGGAATTTCAGAAGATTGACTCATGAATTTTACTTCTCACCACCAAAAAGAGCCATTCAAAAATTTTCAGTGGGCTTACTATGAGCTGCAGTTGGCACAGACATCAGCACTTGCAAGGGATAAAGTACCATTATTGCCAGTTTACTAGCCCATAGTATTTGGACATCATCGGTCATAACATGGCATTTTTCTATCAATTTAATGCAGGTAGCATCAGTCTGGATTACTCTTGACTTCTGCACTGATGAACACACATGAGAAATTGATCATGTTAGCATTGTTAGGCTTGTGAAAATTATTCTACTAAATAGATCCTAGCGAAAAGGTTTCTCATGCTTTTCACCAGTATGAGATTATCACCAAAAGGAAAAAAAGGACTTCTACCTACCAAACAGATGGCTTGACTTGCATAACATGATCAGTTATGAATAAAACATAGTTTGATCACAACATGTTAAAACGTTTTAATTGAAGTGCTTATATCCAGAGTGTGTTTAAATTGATTTTCATCCAAGCACTCTAAACCTGTTAGGTATATCGATTTGGAATGTCATAAGAAAGTTAAAAGCATGTGGGACAGGTCAGCCAGACAGGAATAATAGGATTTTTCTTCAAAAATTCTAATGGTAATTTTGGTTCACATGAAATATTGCTGAGATTTGGTACTTCTCATGTAGGTTGAATTTATTCTTAACATGACACTTGAAAAAGATGCAACACTGAGCCTATTAGATTATCAAGCTTTGTGTCTTTAAGACATTTGGCTGCAGTCTCTTAAGATATAGGGCATTAAGACAAAGCCAAGAGATGCCTTGACAGTGATGTAACTTCAACATTTTTGAGTAAAAGAAGGCAGTATGTTGCTACTGATTACTATTCAAGTGTTTTGGAATACTGACTTAATCTGTTATTTCATCCATTCTGCTTATGCCAACTCTTATTCCATGCTGTCTGTATACTGCCTGTATTTGAAATATTTGAGTGAATAAATAAAATTATAATATGACAAGTTTCTAAACATGTAGACAGTTCTTCATTTCCTTGCCAATAAATTGTTTCTAATGTAACAAACTTTTAGAATGAAGGCTATGCTCCATGTAGAGAATTAAAAGAGGTTTGTATGAAGTAGGTGTATGAGTGTTGGTCTGTTACAAATTTGGCATTATTCACTGCTGTTAACTTCCTGTCGATAAGGAAAAGTCAACGGCACTGACGAGGTACCCAGAGAGATGACTGCAATTGATCTGCAGAGTGTGAAGGAACCAAACCAGAATAACTCAGGGGCAGAAGGTGGCAATGGAGACAAGAAAAAGAAGGAGAAATTGCCTATGGTTGGGGCGCTTGAAGTGGTAAGTCAATATGTTTTACTGTACCACAAGATGGTAAAATCCCACAACAAACAGCAGCCAGTTTGATTGATATCAACACTTGTCTGGTCTCAAAGAGATGATAATTAGAATTCAAAATTTGCAGTTTTCTTTTTTAGTTCTGTTTTATGTTGAATTATTATACAAGAGAACCATTTGATCATAATTATAAAGTTGTTTTGAATATCTTACTGAATGCCTCTAAAGTAAAACTTGAAATAAACATTAATTTTGTAGTAGCAAGAACCATCTGTAAGTAAAAAAGTTACAGCTTCATTAACTCAGTTGTAACAGACTTAAGCCCTTTTGTCTTAGAGAGAGCTAAAAAATGCACTACTATCATTTGATGATAGCAGCTGAGCTGTTCTGCAGAGTTTTCATGTGGTATAAACAGCTAGTATTTTGGTTATTTTGTACATTTCTGTGTGTTTTCTGTATAGGCTGCCTTCCTTTTCTTTATCCATAAAGACATGTGTTGATCATAGACAAATAATAACACTTCTGTAGTACATAATGGTACATTTTGGGCACTATATGAACTTCTGTTGTTTTGCAGTTCCGTTTCTCAGACTGGAAGGACAAGATAATGATGTTTGTTGGCTCTCTATGTGCAGCAGCAAATGGGGCGGCACTTCCTGCAATGATCATTGTATTTGGCGAGATGATTGATCTGTTTGTGAACACTGGAAAACTGGAGAATTTTTTGGATGAGATTGAGGACTTCTTGAATTATACAGGTCTCACAAAAGATGAAATTTTCGCAGATACAAATGTTCTTATGTAAGTACTTGGTCTTGAATCGCTTACTTCTTTAACCCTTCTAACATGAGAGCTGAACTTTTAATCACTCTAACTACTATCTATGCATAATAAGAAGGTTATCCTCATTTGCCATGCCCTGTCCAACCCATTAGTCCAGAGAAATGAATGACAGACTAGATCCCCTGGTATTAAATGTGCTCATTTGGCAAATGATTTACCAAGACAATAACATGGTGTAATGCACTAACACCACCAGGCACTCTTGCCATGCTAGGAGCTTAGGATTGCGAGAGTTAATCACTTTGCTCAGACAGTTTGCACAGGAGGCATTTAAAAATATTGCTGCACATTTTATATAAGGTTTTGAGTGAATGTAATTGTGGTGACATGGAAACTTGCGGTTTAAGGTATCCACAGTAAAACTCTATGGGGACCAGGGCAGGATGAATTGTGTGGCAATTGTCAAACTTTCAAAACTTAGATATTATTGTGTCTGTATTCTTCATTTATTTCTAAACAGTATGTTTTTTTATTTTTAACTTTTATCTTTATTAGAGACGCTGAGATAAGTATGCTTGGGATGTGATGAATCTTAAAACTGAGAAAAAGTGCTTCAAAGTGGGCAAACCAACATCATAAACACATATCAGTACACATGAAAAATAATCAATAAAGCACATTTATAAATACAATTACAAAGTCAAATTTGAGAGGAGATGGATAGAATGTGGACTTCTGTGATAGTGAAAAAAACTCAATTTTGAACTGGAACACCAAATATTTGTGGTGCACCTAATGCAAAAACTTGGTTTGTGACTTCCGATAGGATTGCCTGGACTGCCATACAGTTGGCCTTATATCTGGACTAAAATAATGTTTGACATTCTGTTCATCTGCCGATCATGAGTGCACAGTATCATAAACACCGAAAAAAGTGGAGAAAATCCTAGATTGACCAAGCCTGCTGGGGAAATAATAGTGTGAAGTCGCATGAGCAGGTGTTAGCCTAGATATGAGACTTATAAGCTGCATTATTATTAATATTAATTTTCATTTTAATTTCAGAGACAAATGTCCTGATCTGGATACTTACTATGGAGGTAACAAAACCTGCAATTTTGGGCTGGATGACCGCATCCTTGATAAAATGACAGAATATGCAATATACTACTGCAGTGAGTATTCACATAGATTTATTATCATGGCAGTGTGACTTAGGAAATTATGTATAACCAGAAAATGTGATTCTGTACAAGAGTTCCATACTTAGCTAGCAAAACTAACAGGCAGTGCATATATCCAGATTTAACCTGTCAAGCTATTTAAAACATAAATGCTTGTTTTCTATTACAGTCGCCCATGCATTGCTAGAATAAAAGTTCACACTTCAGAAATGCTGTTCTATTATTTCTAGTCTGTAAAACTTCCTTGAACTACCTCCCAAATCTCAGTAAATCGATGGTACTGTTTTGTTTGAAGAAAAAAGTCTTGTAAATGTCTATCAACATGATGTAACGTCCTGCCTACCCTAGACTACACATGATCAAGCCTTAAATCTTTTAAATTCAAGTAATAATAAAGAACTCATGTCTAAATGTAAGAGACAGTTGTATATAAAATATATAGGTTTTTGTTTGTTTTTTTGTTTTTTATTCATTCTTTCTATTAATGTGATGTTATATTGTATATGGTTGGCTTTCCCCTAAATAAATAAACTTCAAACTTGAAACCTGAATTCTTTCACCTGTTGCGCTCATGGCCACCATAAGCCTAAGTCAGATAGGTTCTGGGATGGAAAGCCAGATGTCTCACTAGTGTTATCCAGATAAGTGAAAATACCTCTGTGTGAATCTTTTAATTTCATTATAAGCAGCAGATGTGTCAAACAAATCATGCTGAGGCAGATGACTTCACCTGACTTAGATGATCAGATTTAATTTTCTTACCTAAATGATCAGAGCTTTAGTTGAAATCTTGCTAATACTATGTCTGACAAGTGTCTAGAGCTGTAGGAACATAAATGATGTCCTTATTTTTCCCATAAATTTTTTCTTCTTAGGCTACGGCACTTACGCTGAGCAAAGGCCAAACACTAGTCCTCCATGAAGTGCTGTCATCATGGGTGTTAGATAATTCTCCGAGAGAAAAAATATACCTCAAAATAGAAATTTTTAATATGCACATCTACCTTTAAATCTATTGAGTACATCGCCATTCACAAATTGTTTACGATTGCTCCAAATTTCTAGTAATTGGTGGTGTGGTGATGTTTACTGCTTACCTACAAGTAACTTTGTGGATGACAGCAGCAGAGCGACAAGCCCATCGCATTCGTCAAGAATTCCTCAAGAATGTCATGCGTCAAGACATCGGCTGGTTTGACACTCATGAAGCTGCAGAACTGAATACAAGACTAGCAGAGCAAGTATTTTGTCAATGTCTGAATTTCAGGCAGCTGATTTGAGGGGAAGGGGAGGTGGTCTGAATGAGTTTAAACAGACTGTAAACTTGTTTAAATGTTTTTGCAATGTACAGGTAATCAACCTCATAATTGTTTTTGAGAACAAGAAGTCTCAGGTTCTTGTTTTTATTTCCTCCTTTGAATTTCTCATGTACGTGGCATCAAGTAAGGGCATGTAATCATGACCCGGTTTAGACAGCCACACCACAGCAAATAGGTATATGTTGTGAACATCTCTCAGCCTTTTAAGGTCTTTGACACTGATTGTTTTTTCTTCTGTTGGCCCTATTAACATTTTGTGTTATTCCAGATATACCACTGTGATTGGGGAAATTTCTTCCATGAAGGTTAAAGTACTTCTTTTGCCCGATCTTTTAACAGGAAGAAAAAGGGGGGTCAGTGCCCAAAATTTTTCACAAATTTCTTTCAAAAAAGATCACCTCAAATTCTGATTTGGTCCCCAATTTTTCATTTGGCTGGTTTTGACCACATGCGAATACATAGGCCTACACATTTTATTTTTTTATCCAGAAGGCTCAAATTGTACCTGAAACTTTAAAATTGGATGCTTTACTTAGATCACAAGTCATTTTACATATTTCTACACCCTAACACTGTCTGGCAGGACCACTAAAAAGGGGGATTTTATATATTAGCGGATTAATTGGGTTGTACACATTGAGTGATTTGCCCTTCTAATAGGTATCACAAACCTTCTATTCAGTGCCAGTTAATGGGAGGTAAATGATTTTGGGAGATTTGCTGATTTCTTTTCTATACCTGCCTGTCTTTGCTTGTATTATCAATACATGTCAACATACTGCCCTTCTAATAGCAAAATTATTGTAATCAGATCTACAGAGGAATTTGGCCTCATAATGCAGAGAAGTTGTGATGCCTAACTCATGGAATACCACTTTCTGTTTTTGTGAGACTGAAATCAGTTCTTTCCACCTTTCACACATCACTTCAGCTATTTTGAAGCCATGTGGACTAAAAAAGTGGATAGATTTCTTGTAAAACAAATTAATTTAAGAGATATGCTTAATAGTTGATGTAACCCCCAAAACCAATAATTAGAATCTATTCAGAACAAGTTTCGTGTCAATTGGAGTGGCCATAATGATGTTAGGTCACACACAAAATTTAGTCTATTTTTTTATTTGAAGGATTTGTTTGGTAATGTACAAGTTTGTTTGAAAGCAGACCATCTTGATTTCTATTTAGAAAATTAATCTAAATGCTTTATTATTACATGTTGCCAGTAACATTTGACAACTGTCAGAAGTGGATTTCTTTTTTCTACAAGGGAATCCCCATGCTTATATTCTAAATCTTCATTTCAAGTGCTATTATCACATTTCTTTTCAGTGATGTGGCAAAAATACAAGATGGTATTGGTGACAAGATGGGCTCCTTTGTACAGTGGTTTTCATCATTCCTTGCTGGCTTTGCCATAGGTTTTGCGAATGGCTGGAAACTTACACTGGTTATCTTAGCAGTGAGTCCCTTTTTGGTTGGTGCTGCAGGCCTCTTCAGCAAGGTGAGAGTTTTGGATCATGAGTTTGTATGTGGGAGAGCTTAACATTCTCAGCAATATTAGGCTGGATGTAAACTTTGTTGCTATTGCTCTGACTGTGCTGCAAATGTACAAATCTATGTGCAAATGCACTGTTTTCTCCAGATTGCACAATTGGCCCCTTAAATTTCAAAATCTCCCCCCAAACTTTCACTGCATGCATGCTGATTCCCTCACTTCCGGCCCATAATCTGAAGAGAATTTGAGAAAAGTTATAACATCCCCACAAAATTTACAAATTCCCTGCCCAAGTTTATGACAAGGGGGAATGTCGCTCCCAATTTATATGACCTGGAGAAAACATTGAATACATGCCCGGCAGCATTGTTTAGAGTATTTCAGTGCAGTGACCCTGGCATCCCAAATCTAACATGAAGATAATGAAACAAGTTATTACTTATTATGATTTACTTACCCTTTATCCAAACTTTTGTGACAACATTTGTCCTGTCTCACAAGACATAGTTTTACTGTACTTGGAGTCTCCACACTTGATGATATTTGAATAACTGAAAAGCACTTTGGTTCAAGAAATGGAGTTTACCTTGGCTGCTCCCAAAACCACAGTTAATCATGAGGAGATGGATGACAAAAGGTGGTTACAAGTGATAAAGTGAATATGCAAGGTTAAAGGACATTCTGTTCTGTGTTAGGCAAAGCTGGGTGATTTGAACAGAGTTTTAAAGAAAAGCAGAATGGTCTATTTTTAATGACAGGTTATCTGCTTGTTCGTGTTATATAAGACACCAACCATACATGTGTAATGACTTGAATCTGTGTTCATAGATGGAAGCAACAAATATAATAAATGTCATTCATTACAAGTGGAATGAATCAGGAAATTCCAATATCACCCTGCTAGATATTCCTAATGACAGTACTATTTTGAAACTTTTATCAACAGCTTGCTGCATCCATGACATCCAAGGAGTTGGAGGCTTATGCCAAAGCCGGTGCTGTCGCTGAAGAAGTCTTTGGTGCCATTAGAACTGTGGTGGCTTTTGGTGGTCAGGACAAAGAAGCAAACAGGTACAGTAAAACCCTTGCTAGAGCAGAAATGTCTTGCAGTCAGTGAAATGAGATTTATATTGCTAAATTAGAAACTGAGATTCTGAAAGTGATCTGGACCATCCGGTATTGAGTTTGTCCTCTTTTATTTTACAGAAATCAAAGAGTAAAATGAGTTGTGTACACCATAGCATTGATTTATTGGCAATGGTTTGTAACTGTAGATAAATCTGAGTGTTTGAGAGGCAGATTAGATGGGTTTTATAATGAAACATTGTTCTTCAGTTGTGATTTTCCCAGAATTTTTTTGCCATTACATGCCACTTTCAGCTATATCCCAGAGCAGACCAACATCAGCTCAAAACTGTTTGTCTACTAATAAACGTACACTTATTAAGCTTTCATATAATACTTAAGCCTGATATGGACTGACTGCAAGTTAAATAATTATGTTAATATCATTATGTGTGGTAAGATGTGCTCTGATGTGTTTTTCTGTCTCATTTCTTTACTACTTCCAGAAATTCTAAAATTTAATGTTAATGATAATTACAACAGAATAAGGGGAAAACTACTTCTACATGCAATAAAAAATTTCATGCAGCTTTTACTGTTCAGAGTTGTTTTTTTTTTTTTAAAGACAACTCCTGTCCAAAATATTTTATTTGACAGAGTGTTGGTTGTATTTAAAGTAATGAATGTTTCCCCTTAAACATATGTTTACCTTATTCTTCATCTTCTACATTTTTCATGTCTGATGTGTCATATCAGGAGATCTGTGATCTGTTAAAATGATGCTGCGCACCTCAGATCCTAAGGGATCTTTTAAACCAGATAAGAAACATCTATCTCACAATGCCAAATGTCACATGATCGCAAAGTTTCAAGCTGGTCCCTGAAAATCAAGATCGTGAAATTCATTTATGTAAAAAAGTTTATCCCTCCCTCCATAGGTATGGCAATAATCTTGGAGAGGCAAAGGCATTTGGCATCAAGAAAGGCTTCACTAATGGTGCATCCATGGGTTTCATCTGGCTTGTCATCTTCTGCTGTTATGCGCTTGGTTTCTGGTATGGAGGGAAACTGGTGCGAGATGATGAGTATGAAGTCAGCGACATGATCATTGTAAGTCTGTTTACTTGATACTAGGTATATAAAATGCTAAGTATCTTGTTAGTGTATACACTTAAGCAGGGCCATTAAGCTGGAATTCATGGCCAGAATTTACTTGTAGCTCCACCAATCTTGAATTGTTGAAATATCAGCCGAAACCATAGTTGTTTATTTAGTACATATCTGAGTGGCAGTTTGAACTGCTCTGCTGAAATAGTTATCAGATATGACTGTAATTTAGTTTAAAGTAATTCTGTGTGTTGCTATGTTATGTGTTTTTGTACATCACTATGAGCTGGCATCTTGGCTTTGGGCTTGGGGCATGGGGTCACAGCCTAAGCATGATTTTTAGTATCTGAGGTCGGAACCCATGTCCTTCCCCTTCGACCTGAGATTCCTGCTCCATGAGTACACACATGTATGAACGGTGCATATGCATGTTTGTCAATGTAAGCAAGTGTTTGGGCATTTGTGTGTTTGTGTTTGAATATGTGCATATGTGGCTGGAAAGCATGTCGAGCCCTACAGGATTGAATTATCATATAAAAGCCTCTTGTTATTATTATTACTTTCCTCACATTCTTGAGATGTTGGAAGTTTTAATTTTGTATAGTGAAACAGATGAGAGACATTCATAGACAAGCTGGAAATCCACTGGAGGTGACATTTGACATGTTCTGTCTGTGGCAGTAATGCGCAATATAGATGACTCCTTTTAATCATAAACTATTGAATTGCACAGATTGTATAATGACAGCGTTCCTGCCCTTTCAACAGGTGTTCTTCAGTGTTCTCATTGGTGCGTTTTCTCTGGGGAATGCAGCACCTAATATCCAGTCCCTGGCAACAGCCCGAGGTGCTGCCTACATTATTTTCCAGTTGATTGATTTGGTGAGTCAGAGTCTCTGTCAGCTTGTCCTGAATGAAATGATTCAGATGTATTGTCAGGGGAAGATCTGGAGCCTCATTTATAAACAACCTCAGTATTATGTAGAGATATCCAGTGTCTCATTTGGATTGGAGAATTCATAACTGGATATCAGGAAGTGTCACTGGGTCCAGGAAATTTTCTTATTACATACAGAAAATGGGGTGAAATATCATACATGTGATGTTAGATTCGCGCATGGTGTAGACAGAGATTCCACTCTGAAACCAGAGAGGGTTGTGTTTCAGAGAAGACTAACAAAATGAGAAACTGTATAGGTGGAAAAATTGTAATATAAAGGATTTCTAATCGTATTTGTCTGTATTATTTGTTATAAGTTTTTACCTTAGACATTATTCCTTTATGAATATAGACTTCTGAGTAGGCATGATTCAAATAACTGGAATGCAGTAATTGATGTGATACAGCAAAGAGCTCAGAGAATTTCATAAAAAAGCGCATTTTATTGCAGAGTAGATTTATAAACAAATTCTGCTGAGATGCACGCAGAAACTGGCATAATATTGAATGAGAAACTTATTACTGAGACATGATTGATGGATCATAGAGTGACAACTGAGACACTCTCATATCCAAACTGTATACTGTTTTCAGCAATCAGCCATTGACAGCAGTTCAGAGGAAGGCAAAAAACCTACTTCAGTCAACGGCACCATCACCTTCAGAGATATTCACTTTTCTTATCCCTCCCGACCTGATGTTAAGGTGAGTGATATGCTGATGGATAAGCAGAATGTTTTCTGTGAAAGTACTGTAGTTCAGATTGTGTTAAGATAAATGAGGTTTTGTTATGACTGAGAGAAATGAGGTCTACCCAGTGCTTTCCATTATGGGCCACTTTGGTCCATGACAAAAATAAATACATCACTATATAACTGATGGAATGCACCATTTTGCACTTTGGTACGCAGTCTTTCAGGTCTAATCCAAAGGTAGTTACACACCAAGCTGATCAAAAATCCCGGTTTTGTTTGATTAGTTTTCATTGGACTTCAACAAGAGGAACCACTATGAGGATCACACTGACACTTGGTGTCCATGGATTGTAATTGAAAGAGGGGCTGATATAAGATACGAGAATGTTAATTTGAGTATACAATAGTTCAGTAAAATAACAGATCATATATTGTCAGATTGAATCGTCTAAGCCATGGAAAACAAAACAGCCACATGATTTTGTGGATTGGCAACAAAATGTGGATCTAAAGGATGTGAACAGAATTTATAAAGAGTCTCAAAAATCTGGAATATGTCTTGAAAATGAAATCTGAATTTTATAAAGAGTCTCAAAAATCTGGAATATGTCTTGAAAATGAAATCTGAATTTCAGACTTAAAATCCTGAAAAAAAAAAAACAACAGAAGTTTTTGAAGGTATGCCAGGAAAGTGTTTGAAATTCATATTACTTTTGAAAACGTTTGGGAAAAGTTGTATCAGGATATGAACAGAATTTATAAAGAGTCTCAAAAATCTGGAATAGGTCTTGAAAATGAAATCTGAATTTCAGACTTAAAATCCTGAAAAAAAAAACCAACAGAAGTTTTTGAAGGTATGCCAGGAAAGTGTTTTAAATTCATATTACTTTTGAAAACGTTTGGGAAAAGTTGTATGTAGTATGAGAAGGAAATTTTGCAAGCAGAAAAACATAAACGGGAAGTGTGATGCTCAGATTTGTGAATCAGTGAAAGCATTTTTTGTAAAGTAAGTTTATTTCCAGTTCATCATATCTGGAAAATTACTTTCAAGGTCCGTATAGTCTCAAATCACATTTTCCAGAATTTTAACTTCGTATTAAGTTCAAGTTGTCAGCAGATTACAAATTATCAAATCACAATGCAGGTATTGAATGGAATGAACCTGGAAGCTCGTCCTGGACAGACTGTTGCCCTTGTGGGAGCCAGTGGTTGTGGGAAAAGTACGACAGTCCAGCTCTTGCTCAGATTTTATGACCCACAGAGTGGCCAGGTCAGTGACAGAAAATGTATAATTTACTCTGACAAAAGGACTTATTTTGCTTTTCCCACCCAAGTCACTTCTTTGCATATTTTATTTAACCAAGACTGCAAAGAGCTACAGTCAAACAGAACTTCTCAATTCATTCAAAAGAGATAACTCTTTTGTTAGAAGATGTCAGATGGTTTTTGCAGGATTTCTGTTCTTTTGGTTCTCATCAAAACCTCTTTATTTCAGTGGGTGCAGAAAACCAAAGTGCCATCATTGACATTTTCTTCCTCATGGAGACCAGGAATTGAAACATTTTCACTCTTTTCAAAATAGACATTTGTTTTCTTCTCCAGACAAAAACCTTCAGGTGTTACAGTTCATGTAATACAGAATTTCCATTTTCATGAAAATCATGATTATCTGACATACAGAATGATACTTTTAAATAGAACACCAAGGCGCAATTCATAATTTCAATTCTCATAAAGGTTTTTTAAGTCATTTAAGGGTATGATAAAGCTGATGCTTCACACATTACAAATAGAGCATTTAGGAGACACAGCTGATGCTTCATATATTACAGGTAGAACAATCAGCAGATATTGCTGATTCCTCAAGCATTCCAAATAGAGCACTCAGTGGATACCACTGATGTTTCATGCATTACAAACAGAGCATTTAGCAATGGTAAAAGTGACATTTCTCTTCTTTAATTATATTTAAGGTTCTCTTGGATGGCACCGATGTCAGAGATCTCAACATCAAGTGGCTGAGGCGTAACATTGGCCTTGTAAGCCAGGAGCCAGTCTTGTTTGCAACCACCATCGCCGAGAACATTCGATATGGCAGAGAGGACGTTACCATGGATGATATTATCCAGGCCACAAAAAATGCCAATGCATATGACTTCATTATGAAACTACCTGATGTAAGTGGCAGTCAGTTTTGCATTTAACGTACAAATGTTTGCTGTGTTTTCTATTTTAAAACATACACTGTAGGTTAGTGTTAGATGAAGATACTAAGTGTAAGAAATTATCTTCGTTGGAGAACAATTTTTTTTGGGTTAATTAAAATGATGAAAACTGTTATTTGCCTGAAATTATTGGTTTCTGAATAAAGGTTTTCCAAGTCAGAGCAGTTCAAATGGCATTTTTTTATAAGTTGTTAACAGAATACAATAAGTAATGCAACAGTAGCCTTTCATTTCAATAGGCATTAAAATTTTCCTGTCTTTATAAGATCCTGAAATTTCCTATATGACTCTGAAATTTCCTGATGCAAGTTATAGAAAATTTTATTCCATAAATCCAGAAATTTGAAACACTTGTTGGTGAAAGGGGTGCCCAGCTTAGTGGAGGACAGAAGCAGCGTATTGCTATTGCTCGGGCCCTGATCAGAGATCCCAAAATTCTGTTGCTTGATGAAGCTACATCAGCCCTGGATACAGAGAGTGAATCCATCGTGCAGGATGCCTTGGATAAGGTAAGCAAAAGACTGAAATTAACATTCTCAGTCATTGCAGCAGTTTGCATGTATGACACAGTTTATATTAGAGTCAAAGAAAATAACCTGATATTTTTAGATAGGAAGTGTGAGAGGTTCCAGTGTGTAGGAAAATTTCTGATTAGGGCCACAGAATTTCCAGAATGGTCTTTTACATTTTTGTAAATGTACAGGTAGATGCCCACAACATTGAGTACAGATAGCACTCATTTAGAGTACAGATAGCACTCATTTAGAGTACAGATGGTTACATTCATTTAATCAAATCATGTAAGCAGCCAGTAGCTGTCTATTTGTGCAAATTCAAAGTGGGTGTAGAGATATGAGAAGAATGTTTTCTTTTAACTGTTCCAGTTCCACAAAATTTATTACTTTCTATGTACTTTTCCATTTAACTTTTTTGACAATAATGAATCAGTTTCTTTGATTACAGAGATCGTCTGTGTTGTCTTTACTTTTTTCTTTTTTTTCCGAGCTAAATCTCTTTGTGAACATAGGGCATTCCTTTCATTGTGCCCTTTAATTCTGTATCATACTTATTGTCAAAATACAATATAAAGATTTAAGGAGAGTGGGTGGATGGACAAATTAATAAGTGAATGGAGCAGCATCTATCCCAATGGCATAAACTTAACATGACCTCCTTTCACAGGCAAGAGCAGGGAGGACCACTCTTGTTATCGCTCATCGTCTGTCGACCATCAAGACTGCGGACATCATTGTAGGCTTTGACAAAGGTGTTATTATTGAGAAAGGCACACATAATGAGCTAATGGAGAAAAAAGGCATCTACCACCAGCTGGTCACAAATCAGGTGTGTGTTTGGCTCTTGTCTCAAACTGTATTTAATGCCCAGATCAGAGATATGAAGAATAGAGATCTCACTTTTTTCAGAAAGTTCTGGAATTCAGTGCCACCAGAAGTGCAACATCAGTTCAAGACATTTTTACCTGCACTTGCGTATATTGCAATCCAACCAATTTAAGCCTCTTTCAAGTGTTCTGGACATTTTTTTCTGCATCTCTGATGACGACATTGCTGACAATTTTTTCATGTCTTGGCCATATTAGTGTTTGCAGGTTAACTCACTAAGTTGTGAATGATCAGAGTTGGTTTGTTTTTTTTTAATGGGAAATGTGGGAAATAACACGTTAGTTGATGGCATCATTCCAGAAATGTTATCCCATCATTTTTTTTTTTAATCCACAGTCTCATGCAAAGACATCTGAAGGTATGTGCAAAGTTTGTGTTGTTTCTGATAGGCTGGCAAGATAAATCATATGTTGTATAGCTTATACTCATGTAATTTCTGTAGGGTTTGAGCCAGCTTATGCTGGCATGCTAGCTCAGAAGGTGTTTGAGCATATTATGTATGCCACTGGTTAGGGAGAATTCTTGAGACTAGTCCAGATTTTGCAGTGCTACATATCAGCCTCTCGCTGGAAAGAATGGCGAGTATCTGAAATGACAAATAAATATGATCACCCAGAAACTGCTGCAAAGCCAGACTTGCATGGGCCAGTGCGTAAAATATGATAATTACTTCTTCTGCAGGATTTTGGATTTTAAGCTTTTATGTTTTAGGCATGTTTTTTTCATTTAGTTGGGGTGTTTTTAGCATTTAGAATGTTTGTTTGCATTCACCCATGAGCTTGAGAACAATCTGTTGCATTATATCATCTCTGTGGTTGACAGGTATCGTGCCATGACCTGTCATGGTCATAATTTCTTCTGGTTATGGGCTTAAGAACATCAGGCCTATGCTCAGACCTTTTGTTTCCATATGCAGTCAGTTCTCAGGAAGAGAATCAGATTGCCTTAACCAAACAGTAAGAAATTAAATACATTTAACTCTGCTTAATGGCAACAGCAAGGGAGCATGGAAAAGGTTGTGATTAAGGGGAGGCACAACCCTTTCCCAGAGGTTATAATGCAGATTACATGATGCACAACTCATCACTGCAAGTGCATTGGAGTTTCTAGGCAAAATTGCACACTAACATGCTGATTGGTTATATTTTTCTTGGTAAGGATACACTATTTTTTTTTTTTAATATTTTCATACATTTTTCAAAAGTTGTGTGTTAAATCTGGACAGAACCATACTAAATTTCTATCTCAGGGTTGATGATCTTATAATTATTGTCATTTGTGATAGCATTACCTGTTTGACACCACATTTTACTAATGTCTCCAAGACACTGTTTGACATGTTCCTGTTGGGGCATTTCTGGATTTTCTATTTAGACACAAAATTACTTCATTTTACATCAGGGTGTGTTGTTAATTTTTCATAATTGTGCACGAAGACAGGAATGTATCTAATAGACATGGATGAAATCTGGTATCAGACATCTGGTGCTCTCGCAAATGACAGTGATTCTAAGATCGTTGTGCTTAAGGATATATTAGGGAGAAAAATTGCACTATTCAGCACTTTTGTGCACATTCTGGCATGAAAACTCCAATGGACTGATGGTAGTGAGTTGCACACCATATTATCCACATTGCAACCTCTGAGAAAGGATAGTACTCCCTCTTAAGTGAAGGCTGCATTAAAGCAGTGCTGTTTGTCTTTGACTTTGGGATGTGTTTTCTGAGAAAAATGGTGCATTTAAGCAGAGTCTGTTGTATTATATTTTCTTCATGCAGCAGCTTTCATACGTGCGCTTATTCAGTTATATATGATATTAAATCAACAGAAGAGGAAATGGAACAGATGGAGGAAAAGGTTCAGAGGGCAGAACTTACACGAGGATTGTCAAGAGAGATGAAAAGAAAACAATCGATCGTTGGAAAAGAAGAAGAGGATGAGGTGAGGATTACTGCTCTGCATTCTTGTTATGCTATGTTCCTCCTTCTTCTCTTGTCTTCATTTAACATCAGCCTGTGTTTTCAGAGATGGGAAACTCTCACTCAGAGAGAGGCAACAGAAGATCTTCAGAGGAAGGTGACTTCATCTAGCAAGTGTTTTCAGTTCTCTGATTCCTGCTGCTCTAAAAGGGACTTGCTCTCTTCAGTACTTTGAACTTGACTCCTAGGTGTGTTTTTGTCGACATATTTGTGCCTGTAGGGGGATTCAAACCCACAGTGTTCTTGCTGCCTATCTCAGCCATCAAGAAGGTATGATGAAAGTCGCAATTTTGACACATTTAAATGTACTGTGTAGCATTCCACTGTTTGCTGAATTTGGTCCATTTCCATGCTCAACTCCTCTCTGCTGTGTCTGCCAGATCCTTTAGGGTACATGATCAAGAGCCTGTCTTCAAATCCCAGGTTACTGTAGTAGGTCAAAGGCTGAAGAGCTGAGGATGGCAGAGTGTCTGTGTTATCACGGATCTATTAGATCAGAGCTTTTGAAGCATGAGTCTGACAGTAGTCATTCACTACACAAAATATTTCATAGTGTGGTATGTTTAGTCCGCATTTATCCTCCGTACAAAATAGGGAGCAGGAAAGGGTCGATGCCTGATACATGGCAGCAACAAAACAAGAACCAAATCACTAGGTTAAGGTTTAAAAGAGAAATGCATTATCATAATGAAATTTCTTGTTCTTGCTCTTGAAACAAATTCAGAATTTATGTAACAGCCTGTCACCAGCCTGGCCTCAAAGATAGCAACATAGCATGTTTTCAAAATTGGGCCTCTAATTTTCTTTTCAGCCGAGAGTCATGTATGTGTATTCCCAAAGTGCCACAAGTAGTTGTTTTGTCCAAGGAATATTATCTTGTTTTTTGACTTTGTCAGATCTAGAGACATTTGATTTCATTAAACTGGTCATAGTTGCATTATTACTATAAGCAAACCATTTTGGTATCTTTGCTTGATACAATTGAGATGATACCTAGTAATTTGTCACCTGTATGTTCCTATTGTCTCTGGAGAGCATGTTTGAAATGGGGTTATATATTGGAGTGTTGCATGTTTATGGGTAAAAGATGTGATTTTGGGGATGTTCATGTATCAAATGTTCATTATTGTGCCTTACATCTGTTGTGATCATGCAACAAAGGTGGTTGCAGAGGTAAGTGATAGGCTTGCCTTATACATTGTCATCAGAAGACAGTAGAACCATGTCACCCAGAGAGTGTGTTTGTATTCACAATCCCAACTGAACGTACACCCATATTTACTGCATTATGATGCGGGCCTCGTTTTATACTGCTTATACACAAGACCAAAAGATTAAGCTACTTCCTTTAACGCTCATGAAGCCAGCATTACATCAGTTCGCCCTGATTTGTTTTCATTTTAAAAGCAAGCATCAAATTATTTTGCGTGTTGCGACTTGAGAGGCACTAGCGCCGAACTTGTGCTGCTGCCTCAGAGTCAGCAGAGCGCCAATCTTCGAGGCAAAACAATAGGTTGGGCTGCTGGTGCCTAGTGTTACAATTGTTAATATTGACTACTGTCACAAACTTGTGTAGTATGACATCTGCAGAATAACTAGATTTGGCCACAGAAATACCCAGTGTACCATGGTTATGTTTTTCTGCAATAGCACCAAATAGATTTACAAATTAGGATCCTTTCTCTAAGAGCATTTTATCTTGTGGTGACCTGGTTCACTCTCACCTAATGATGTGACTAAGAGGCAGTGACCTGGGCCATGAAACTGGTTCCCATAGATGTCCTTTATGTTGAATTTTAGCCGAGTTTTTGTACATTATGTTGGCAGTTTCTCATATTTAGTTGGACACTTTGCATTTCGGAATAATTGTTTTGTGTCAATTAATGTTGTTTTGGTTTTTTTTCATCTTCGGTTTTAGTTTTGCCTATTAATAGTATGAGACTTCTGAAAGGATACAGTCAATTCCCACTCTTTGAGGTGTTATTCGTTGGATGTCTTTTTAAAAAATACATAGATATGAATATGTTTCTTCATATCTTGTGGAAAGGAAATTTGTAATACAGTCCTCTTTAGTGACGGAGTATTCTGTTGTCATAGAATGCTACCATAATACACATCTTGTTTTTTTTCTTCTTTTTATGCAGTATCTGTATATGAAGTGACAGCAGAAATGTCAGTTATTGGGGGTGGTTTTTTTTTCAGTTTTCCTAAAAGTTCGTGAACTGTAGAATATTTTACATATAATTTCCCATCTGGACAAGGTGGGAGGAGCTTTCTTTCTGTAGAAGTGATGGAGTTCTTTTGATAATTAAAGATGCTGATTTTTGACCATATGTATTTGTAGTGTCAGTGTAAGCTACATTTAGGTTTGCATATACTATATCTGTATAACTGTCCTGGCTATTTTATTATCACTGGGCCATCACTGTTTGCTGTGATCAGAATGTCCCTCTCTTTACATCGTTTGTTTAGACCAACAGTTCAAGGTTGTCTTTTATTTGTTGTTGTTAGTAAAGTCACTTCTAATCAGTTTTTGTCTTAAGAATGTCTTTCTCTTCTGTTCATAAAAAGCATATTTATTGTCACTCATGTGTGGTTTTTTTTTCAAACTTTCTGCTAATTCCATGTAGTTGGATGAGACCNGACACTTTTTTTATGTGTGAGAGCCATATTCTGAAAAGGGCTAAATACGATGTTGTCAGCTACTAAGCTATGATATATCAATAATTTAAAAAGTCCATTGAGACCTTTAATTCCAAATGTTTACAAATATTCTCAATGGATCAAGATGCCCTAGATTTGCAGATTCTTGTGAATACAGATGAGAAAGGGAGAGACAATTCTCTGATTATGACATTTATTTTGTGTAGACCACTAGTAATAATGCTGCTATTATGTGGGTTCTCTGCCAACAGCTCAGTCAGTAAGATGTTTTGCCTTTCTTTCATTTCGTTAATTAAAATTATCATTTCAGGGTGCCCATTTGTTTTCTTCCAATTCCTGCTTTCTTCCATTACCATTAGTACAACCTAATTGTGTTCCTTTTTATTTGATCATAAGTATTTTGACAAGTACAGTCAACTTTACTCAAATGCAGCACCTTGGCAACATGGAAACACTTGTGATGAAAATGAGTTGGAATTTCATGGTGATTGTAATATAGAAAAATAGTATTTTGATATATGAAAAATGTTGCAGTTAAGTGAACTTTGCAGTTATATAGATCGCAATTAAGCAGAGTTGACTGCATGTGGTTTGTCTTCTGTTATTTCAAATGACGTAGACCAGTACTGTTGCTATCACAAGAATGTTTTTTTTGTGCCATTCATTAGATAAATCTATTGATGTTTTGTTACCCAGAATGTTATTCTGTTCATTTCACATCTATATGTCATCTATTTCAGTGCTACTTGTTTTGTCAGTTCCATCATTTTCATGGTGGTAATCAGTTATTAATTATATTAATAATGTTGTCTGTATTGGTATTTCTGCTTTAATTTGTGGTATTTATTTCCTTTTTTTCTTCCTTTCTTTTAGAAAATAATTCAATCAAAATGCCATGCCATTTTCACTCTCCAAAATTTGTCTCTCTATATATCCTAACTCATATCAGACTAGTGTCACAGAGCTAAAGTCACCAAGCTTTTGGCATATTTATGCCAGGATTAACCTTATATTTCATTTATATTACATTATATTGCCAGTGTTAAATATAAGGTCATAAAGGTGGCTGTGTGGTTTGAGTCATTCTCACAAAGAGAAAGACCATAATGTCTGAAGTTTGCGGGTTTGACTGTAGGGCCAAACCAGTTTATATTGTACTGCCCTTGGAAAGGATATCTTACTTCTCTTTCCCCACTTTCCATAAGCGTGAATGAGTAAGTGGCATATGACCATAGCGGTGCACTGCGACGGCTTACAATGACTTTGTAATTGATTTGATTTGTGGTAATGTAATTTCTTTATTTGCACTATGAGCACTGTAGTATATTTCTAGCATCATGAATAAAATCTTTTAAATGGTAAAGCACTTTTAAAGGCATTCCCCAAGGGGCAGATAACAGTGGATTTTCTTTCCTTCTTTCATTAAACCTTTCAATTAATTAGATGTATCCAGGTCTGTGTCTCCAGTACAGGCGACATGTGTGATGTAACTTCAGTATGAATGTATAGCATGTGTCACAGTCAGTGACATTATACCTTATCATGTTTCTGGCATTGATATGTTCTCTTGTAAGTTGAGAATATTTTTCCACAGCTGGTTACAGGCCACATTATGAGATATGAAACTTTGAGATAGTACCATGAACGACTTGTTATAAGGTGTCACAGCATCTTCTATACTAAATAACTTTTTCAAGCATAAGTAACCAAAGTGGTTAAAAAGTCAGGAACCCCACAGGGGAGAAGAGACATGAACGCACATCTTCCAGGGCAAGCTGCATGCTTACATTGGCAGAACTGAACAGTTCTCTCTGTAACATTGTGGAAACCAAAAGAACCAACAAATGAATAATGCATAGCCGATTTGGGCATTATGCTTCGTTGTGCTTTTCCATTGCTAACTTTATCATTTTTCCATCTTGATTCTGTAGGAGGAAGACATGAAGCTGCCCAATGCCCCGTTCACTCGTCTGATGAGAATGAATGCACCTGAGTGGCACTTCATCCTGCTTGGCTGCTTTGGTAGCATTGTCAATGGAGGCGTGCAGCCAGCATTTGCTGTGATTTTCAGTGAGATCCTCAAAGTAAGTCAACAGAAGCATAACTGAAATCATGACCCAAATTTGACTCAAACTTTCTTGAATGTTGGGAAACAAAGACCTGAAATGGTTGGGGTGCGGGAAAGAATTCTTCCTTGGAGGGCCTTCTGTTATTTCTCTTTTTCTGCAACAGAGTTTCCTGTTCAGTGAGATTGTCAAAGTAAGTCGAAGAATGCTAGTTACATCAAAGGGAAAATGCTAGGTTTCTATTAAATGCCGGGAACCTAGGGTAACGGATTGAGAACACTTAGGTATTAAGAAACATTTAGAGATTCCTTTCTTTTAAAAGAAAGTAATTATAATTTTAATCAACCACTGTCCATCAGACATCTCCACAACATTGTTATTTTATGTATCAAATAAAGAAATAAAACGATACATCACAGCAAATAAAACTAACTACTCTAGTACTCCCACACGGCCAGTACCATTTCTCAGTCACTTTACACCCTTTGCTCTCCCAACACCATCCATAATGTTACAGTGTGAACCAAGAGTTTCAAATTATGCTCTGTGTGGTGGAAAAAAAAAACAACAAGCATCAGTATTTTCATGCCTGAAACAAAACATTTTAGATGCTTTTCAAATGTCACTACCCAAAGCTCTCTGAAGTTTGCCCATATGTGAAAGAGTCCATCCTTCATGCCATTAAACTGACAGTTGGTTTCTTCCATTTCAGGTATTTGCTGAGCCAAAAGATGAGCAAGAAGAAAAAATTCGTAACTACTCTCTGATTTTTGTTGGCTTGGGTGTCATCAGCCTTTTCACAATGTTCTTGCAGGTATGCTCCATTATTGAGAGGGACATCAAATGTTCTGACTGTGTTACAAATATGCTTGAAGTCACACATGTTGGTTATGAGATCAGGCCTATGTTGACATGTTTAAAAAAAAAAATTTAGCACGATTAGTCTAGTATTCTGCCAAAATTGCAGTTGCAAAGATATTCACTGATTCTTGTTTGCTTTATCATAAAAATGTCGCCCCCATTTTCACTCAGAAGTGTGCACAATGACAATGTGAAGGGTCTGGGCAAAAATCATTATATGAAAGCAATTTTTCACAGGGACGAGACTTGTTCAAACATATGTCCTGGAGTGTTAAGCTTTGATATTGGTATTTGACAGATAGATGTTGCAAAGTTTGCGATAGCATGTTTTGTGATATCTCATCACATTATGGAATTGCTATAATTGGCAATAGTAGTTGGTAGCTTTACAGAGAATAACAGTTAACCAGAGCAAATCCTCATCAAATGTTGTCATGGATAATTTCTACCCTTTCAAAGATGACACACCTATTTGGCTTACTTTATGCTCTCTTGGTTGTGTGGGGCAGTAAACCCTTATTCAGGAATATAACTAAACAGTTCCTAAAGATGCTGTGTTAAAATAGATTTTACAAAATAGAACTAGATCATGGAACTTCAGCAAGGCACCTGTCGCTGTTTGTATTGTCTTTTTGCTTAATGACTTATTTTGTGATGTTGCAGGGGTACATGTTTGGTCGTTCAGGTGAAGCACTGACAGCTAGACTCCGAGACAGAGTGTTCAGATCTATGCTGCGACAGGTAAGTACAGCACTTTAACCAGAGTTACATCAATCCATCAGATCTGTTATTTGGTTCACTTAATTTTTTTTTTCAGGAGGTGAAGATCACCTCCATGTCACTTAACATGTGGAGATTAACCCTTTGTATCTATCATGATTTATGTCGGTCCTTAGAGAGACCCTTAATCGTCCTTACAGATATGAAGATCCTTAATAAATACTTGATTCTTTTTATTAAAATGGGCCATGGTCCTTAAGTAGTTCTTTATTTCCTAAAGAAAGGATTCTTAAACTGTGCTGCTAGTGGTACTGGGTATGCGAAAGTCACAGTTTCTATAACTTTAGTGAAAGAAGGTAAATTTCTTTTTAATCTAGAGAGATGAAAAGATGCCACGCCGTCATTTTTTTTTTACAGCTACTGGCAGTTTTATAGTACTCTTTCACATTGTGTTGAGGCTGTAAACTGATTTGCTGAATGAGGCCTTAAAAGTTCTTTAGTAGTCATCATGTAAGAGAGGCATGAACCCTATCCTTACCTGGAGACAACTTTGGCATGTCACAGCATATGAAATGGAGGCAGTGCTGTGTAGGAGAGGCTTACTACTTCTGTATTTAAAGAAATCTTTGTTAAGAAAGTTCAGACTTACTTAATGACAGATAAATTTACAATTTGTATATCTGCATAAGTTTTTGAAAATTAAATGTTTTTGGAGTATCACTAGGAGTATGTGATATCCTGAAGGCTCATTTTTTTTTTTTTAAAGATTCATATACCCTTTTGCAGTTGTAGAAGTATGTGAAATTTGCTTTGAGACTGAGACAAAACCCTCTGGAAATGTCTCTACAAAATGTAATTTCCTTGAAAATTTTGTGTCTTTTAAAAGCACCTTGTGGTTTTTGTGACCAAGAAAGCTAATGTTGTCACAAGTATTGATCTCGATCATGCATTTGTACTCCCGGATAAACACTGAATCTGCCTGGAATTTTTCCTGGAAAATGAACTCCAAATTGAGGCATGAACCCTGCATTGATGAATGAGTGGTGTTACTTTATCTCCCAGATCATGAATTCAGATCCTGTTTATTTTAACTGTGGATGACGGTATTTGATCCAGACTCTTTTCTCGTTTGTCTCGCCTAGGATATTTCCTGGTTTGATGACAAGAAGAACAGTGTAGGAGCTCTCACCACCAGACTGGCCACTGATGCATCATTGGTTCAGGGGGTAAGTGGACATATCGTTACAATATAATCATTATCATTATGATATAGTAGCACCTCACAGTCTTGAATGCCAAGGGACCGGCTCGAAGATTCAAGATAGTGATACATTTACTGGAGCTTTGCAATGAGCTTGGAGAGAATTTGAGGTTGTGAGGTTCTACTGTTTGGGCATATTGGGAAAAGATGTTAATGGAATAGCAAGCTTTTCACTGCAAACAACATTGATGTGTTGTTGTTTTGCTTATTATAATTTCATATTTAACCATTACTTCTGAATACTTATTTTTTCATGATATTATGTATCATAAATCATAGATATTTTTCCAAGGAGGAGCTTTAACAGGGCTGCATGGGTAGATCAGTGGATAGGATCATCATATTGGTAGGACATATCATTGCAGTAAAAAAGTGCATTATCGTATAAAAATCTTGTGATGACTTGCACACAGCTTCAAAAATTGTACACTTATGACATGCACACAGCTTGAAAACAATGTTTTGGACTGAAAAAACTGCACAAATATTGAACTGGTGGCGGTCCATGGATGCTCCATAACTGATGTTCAGTAGATGTATTATATCTGATGTTCAGTAGATGTATTATATCTGCTGTTTTAAACCAACCAGCTTGTAAGTTTAGATGCTACAATGCTAGTCCCTGAATGCAAGGGATGGTATTTTTGTAGCTGTATGTTCAAAATATGATGCAGTATGCATTATATCGTTTTACTGTCATTATGTGTCTTATGACCAAATATCCAAACTAAAAAATGGTGTATTAGGTCACTGCTCACTGATGATATGAATGTTAATATTTTTTTCTCAGCCTTTGTAACTGTTGATAAACTTCCATTATGTTGGAAGACAAGATAGTGCTTTGTTGGAAACTATGGGGTGATACTGATACAGATATAATATGACACACTATCTGCTGTTGGCTTTGATGGCCTTATCAAGTTGATTAGTCCTTTAGTCCCAAGGCCATTCTCATGACATAATTTATGGTGAGTTTAAACACATTTTGTGACACTGGTGAACAAAGATGATGTAAAATAGGACCAATATGACAGTGGTATAGGACCAATGTGACAGTGGTACACAAAGTGTTAACATTGTTTTGCTTTTTAACAAGTTTAACAACTTTATTGGTAAGAATCTAGACCATAGCTGTGGTATATGGGCAAATACAGTAATACAATGTTCGATAAACATATAAAAACATCATGATTACTAAATTCACACCATAAACTGTTCACAATGTACATGTACATTTTACAGTTTTACATTTTGCTGAATTTTGTTTGAAGCTGCTTTATGTTAATTAACTCAGCTGTATCATGATATCCAAGGAACTGTACATTATAGCGAATGTGTTGTATTAGTGATATTTGTAGTGCTTTCTTTTTGTTCATTGTCTGAATTCTTTCCTGTTGGCTGTGACATTTCATTTGACATTGTACCACATTCTATTTTTCTGTTGTGTGAACTTTGTCCATTGTAGGCCATGACTAAAGCATTACAATAAGTATGTAAGTTTTTCAAGTACATTACGTCCAAGGAAGTGAGGTCCTTTTGTTTATAATAATGAGTTTTCTTTCCTGTTTTGACATTGGAGTAAGTCTGGCATTGAAATAGTTCATCCATCACTGTGCTGTCATAATGGTCAAAGTCAGATTTAATAATAATTAAACGTGGAGTAAGGTTACCATGTTGTTATTGAGATTGAATCCCATGTTGACATGCTAGAATAGTTCAGATGAGCCAGTAATTCGAAGGGTGCCTGCACAAACACCATATCATTATAAAAATTTTAGAAGTGAGATAAGATCTTTCAGCAGGCATCCCTCAATTCTCCTTTCAAAACCGCAGCTGCAAACATACATACGGTTATATTTGCTTTGCCATTAAAGTGGTTTTCATGTGTTATTTCAGAGTGGCAAAAAATGACTTATGCTATTATGGAATCACAGTGATGAATTGCTTTGTCGTAGTAAGTGTTATGGAGTATGTGATCCAGCTTAAGTTTCAAGGATCATGACTAACTGTAGTAGTTATGCAGAGATGCAAGAGAACTGCTTTGATAAAGAGTTTGTGAATCAGTATTGCAACACTGGAGGACATTTCAGTATCAGCACAGCACTGGATACACTGCTTCGAGAGACATTTTTTTTCCAAGGATGTTTTTTCACCAGAGATGACTTATAGCTGCGGAAATTTTCTGTTGTAACTGAAACCTGCAGAATTCTCTGTGATGTTTGTATATCAAGACCTTGTGAAGATATGAACCTGTCCAGCAACTTGTGTAAGACAACCAAGCAGCATACTGTGCTCCAGTATCAACTTCTGTATTAACTGTTTGGAGTACTGGGACATCAGTAGATACAGCAAGTAAATCCTGAATCAAGACTGACTGGGAGAGTGACCATATTCCTCGATGATGAGAACATTGCCATGCGAACATCAACTGTAGACAACACCACTGCCCTGGCTTGTAGTAGTGAGTAATGTTCTCATCAAGACACAAATTTCAATCAGAGACAGCTCCTGCATTTTTCTTCTCCATGTGCACTAACATTGTTTTTTGATAGCACATACTGGTGATGGTTATGCAGTTTTAATTTATCAGATTTTTTCCTCAGTATATAAAATGATGGCTTTGCAGATGATGTGGATGACGATGAGACTTCCTTTCCTTTTTCACTTCATTTTTTTCTTCCTTGGTGACAAATTTTCTCTTGTTTCATTTTTTAAAAAGAAATCTGGAGCACATGATGAAACTGCACATTTCTTGTACTTAGATTTTATTCAGGTGTCATTTTTAACACAAACATCATCAGTCACTTGTATTGTACTACATGATTTTTTTTTTTTTCTATGTTAATTTTTTCAGTAATTTTGTCCATTGTATCTGCAGTGTTAAGAAATGTACAAGAGACACAGCGAGATTTATTAGAAGTATAAAATGTTGGAGTATTACAAGAGGGCAAAACAGTTAAACATTTGACTCCATCTCTGTAGATGTTTATGATTTGTGATCACCACGCAGAGTGGTAAATCCTGACTAACAGATATTCTGAACTGGAAATACTTCACAGATTTACATAACCATTTTATTCATGTATGTGTTAATTGCTCTTATATTTTAAGTATTAGATTTTTTTTCTGTAATATAATTACATATCACTTTTGTTTACATTAAACAATGGCTGAGCCTGAGCATAATTTATACAGTTGACACTGTATTTCACTGCTATGGGCTTAGATCGTCTTGAAACCAGTTCTCTGGGTTGTCTTTCACAAAGTGATATAACCTTGATATCAAAATTTAATGAACAGAATTTATAAGATGTATGATCTTGCCCATCAATAATGACAGTTTGCCAAGCTAATTTTAATGGAGATAGAGGAACATTTTTGAGTATATTTTGAATACTAACTAGGATTTTATGCCATGTGAAATAGTACAGATTGAACATGAAATACATGTAGTAGGAATTCATCAAGCCCATTTTTGTGGCAAACTTTTGTTTTTTCTTGAAATGATTCATCACTTTTTAATTTTTATTTTCTTGAAATTATTCATCAGCAGTATTTCTGTTTTCATACGTTGTGTGTTCTTTTCAAAAAAAAATTTTTTTTTGCTTTAATTTAACCACGCAGCACATTTGTTGACAGAAAACAAATGCTAATGCTTCATATGCATTCATTTTCACACTATATTCCTACGGTCATAAATCTCAGATCTAAAACCAGTTATCGGGGTTGTCTATGACAGAATGACACAACCTTATATCTGCAGTCTATTGAATCAAAGTCACAAGGCATATGATTTTACCCATCGACAGGTCCAATATGCCACAATGGAGATTAGATAGCATTATTGAATATATTCTGAATGCCAGATAGGATTTTATGCAACACATACAAATTCATCAGACCCATTTTTTTTTTGTTTTTATTTGGTGGCAAATTTGTATTTTTCTTTGAAATGGTTGACCACTTTTCATGCTTATTTTTGTTAAATCATTCATAAATGACAAATTTTTTTTTCTGTTTTTATCACACACTTAATGTGTTGTTGATAGCATGGTCATTTTTTTTTTTTTAAATGGATTAGAAAGACAAGAATCTTAGATCATGGTGCACCATGGGCCTTTTAAAAAAAAATTGTTGATCTACTAGCCGTGGTGTATTTTCTAGCTTCCCCCCNCCCCCATCTGAAATATTGAAATTTCCAGATTCATATTTCACAAACTTATCATTTCAGAAATAAGAACACCTTTGATCATATTGAATATCCTTAAACTTTTCTGTAATAAAACAACAAGTTCACTTTCTTTTATAATTTGAGAAGGACCAAGACCTATCATAAGTGGTATGAAAGATAACATTTTTATCAGCTTTTGTAGATTGATGATAGATGTGTCTTTGATTTTTGGGGCTACTGAAGACAACATTTTCATCAGGGAGGTAAATCGTCTATTTTCTGCTATTAAGATGACCACAGGACTTCAGTTCCACTTGTAATAGTATTTGTGATACATGAGCAGTGTTTCATTTCAAGGTAATTGAAGTAGCTCTTCCCCAGACTCGGAAGTTTCCACTGTTTTTTTTACATGCCATTCACATCCCTATTTTATGTTTGTCTTTTGCAGGTGACAGGTGTTAGGTTAGGAACAACACTGATGAGTTTTGCCAACATGGGTGTGGCCATCATCATTTCTTTTGTCTTTGGCTGGAAGCTGACACTCGTCATCCTAGGGTTTATGCCTTTCATTGCCTTGGGAGGACTTATGCAGATCAAGCTGTTAGCCGGCCAGGCTGGCAAGAACAAAGAAGCCCTAGAAGGAGCTGGGAAAGTGAGTTTTACATTTTTGTAACCTATATTGGCTTTCTTCTTATGGATCAGTTTTTTTCACCATTTATCCTGAGCACAATTTAAATTTTCATCACCCGTTATCTCCAGCCTGCTATTATCCGATGTCCTGTGGAAGGAAGACAAGTGTTATTGCTGATGTCAGTGATAAATGCCACTTTGGTCTTTAGATCTGTCGGAGTTTTGTGGAGCTTTACTCTCACCAGTTTGCCTGTTGGCCATGCCTGCCTTGGCCATTTTTGTCTCTGACAAGTTTACTGGATTTGGAGTGCCTTGCTTACGTGCTCTGCAATTACAGGGCACTGACTACATTGTTCACATTGTCTTTTCTTGACATTTCCTGAACATTGTTACGTTTGACCAGTGACTTTGTAGCTTTGCTGAGGAACTCTTGGAAGAATTCATGTCCTATTTTGTGACATCCGTAGACTGCAGTGTCTAGATGAGGGATGCGCATTTCGTTCATTTTATTTGCATTATTTGATATGCCCTCGAGCCATAGTTTTATTCAAACATAAAATGAGCAGGTGTAGGTATCATTAGATAAGAATAAACATACTTAGCTTCAGGAGAGGGTGAATCGCACCAAAATTATTTTCTGCAGCAAATATTACTCCCACCCAATTTATTCTCACAATCACCTTACCAAAAACGCAATGGGCTGTGAAAAAAAAAAAAGAAGGAAAAAAGCAATTTTAAAAAAAGAAGCTGTGAAACATTTACATAATAACTGCTGAAGTTAATTTTATGCTTGAAGAGAGAAAACTTTGTGATCTATGATATCTTAGCTCAAAATTAGATTTTAGAGTTCTTACCTGAGATCACTGTGATTTGTCTTTATTACTTTTAAGTAATGAAGTACAGAGAGGGCAACCACCTAAGTTTGTAAGTCGAAGAGCTGTAATAAAATATTGCATGTTCTTAAAAAAAAAAGCCTTTACAGATATCCTAATAATATCTCAATAGGCAAACTATGACATATTATGATCATGACTAGAGCAGTGAAAATTTCGTTGGTAATGTGTGACATAAATTTCACTTACAATTTAACCATAGAATGTTCTGGAGATTGTCCAAGATCACAAGCTTGAGTCAAAATCAAAAATGGATAAGAAGTCTCTAACACCAAATGGCTTCCAGACAGAAGCTGGGTAGATTTCTTCTGTCATGTTAAAGTGATCTTTGAAAACATCAAAATAGATTGCATGTCATATTTTCAGCTGAAATTTCAGTAAAATCAGTTTATATTGTCCACCAGAATGCTGAACTTGTGTTGCATTTGCACTTGTTTTGTTTCAGCCATAAAATTTATGATTGCATTACTAACATTGAAATTGTGTTTTGGGGAGACATGAATATTTCTATTAGTCATATTATTTGGGTGCGTTAGCTTGTGAATATTCCTCTATGAATAGAAATGTCAGATCATCTTCTCTAGTATGGTTTCAACACATCAGAAATCCACAAATGATCTGTTCTTACGATCAAAGTTTTCTGTCATTGCTGTAATGAATTTGTAAATGGTGAACGTGAACTCCTTCATGAGCAGAATGAAGATAGATTAGTTCAACAACTCAACTACAGTTAGTTCCACTAAATGATAGCATAAGATCATGGAAAAATTTGAAGTTAAGTAGTACTGTTTGTTCTCATCATTTGCTTCCACTTTTGTGAAAATTGTTACAGTAAAGTGTAAAATGCTGTTGTGTGGACTGCATTTCAGTGGCATCTAATGTGCAAGCAAGCATTTTAGTTATTGACAACAAATGTTATGATCTTAGAAGCATGTGTCCCAGTCCATTTACATTCTGCGATGTCTTTGCCATGTGAGTGTGCTTTGTCTTTTGTCCTGCCACTGAATCATTGAAAGAATGTGGAAAAGGGAGGTGAAGTAACATGTCAGCTTCACATGGAAAGCATTGATGCATAGGTTTGAAATTGGGACATGTCCTATAAAGCTTTACATTCACCAATATTTCCTGGAGGTTTTAACTTACTCCAGGTTCTCACATATGATATTTTCATTTCCATTTTTTCTCCTCCAAGTTTTTCACCCTGCTAGCATAGGCTGTGACAAGCCCAACTCACCCAGTTATCTAGAGGTATGATGTTGTACCTGCTGAGGTATTCAACATTGTGATTAAATGAGCAATGGCAAAATTACGAGGTTTCCCTCATGCATGTGCACAGTTCAAAGCATCTTACCACGCATTAGCTTATGCATTCCCTCATCGCACTGATTCCTGCTTCCTTTTGATAAGTTTATGTAGCCTAGGAAGTTTATGTAGCCTAGGAAGTTTATGTAGCCTAGGAAGTTTATGTAGCCTTGGGGCTGGTGCAATATACTGCCTGCATGTGCCTTTGTCCAGAAATAGGTTTATACTAACACTGTGATTGTTGACCGTCTTGGTACTGAGGACACGGGTGACTAAACTTGACAGGGAGGATAGAATCGGTTCAACTAAAATGGTGCTGTACTGGCAGAGGGGTGAGAATCACAGGGATGGAATAGGCTTTGTGAAACCGGACTTGCTTTTTATGTTTCAAGACCACCATTGAAGGACTTTCAATGTAACAAAAGCACTACATTTAAGAACTCACACAGAACATTTTCATTTTTTTTTTAATGGCCTTTTTCCATCCTTGGAATAAAAAAAGTGTGCATCGGGACTGGAAGTATAGTTAAGGTATTACAAAGTGCAGTTATTAAAGATGGAGCTAAGGGCCAAGCTGTGTGTTTTAGAAAAATATATAACATGTCCAAAAACTCCCCAAATTCATTAGGTTTGGTTACTTTACCTGAAAAATGACATACTTTAACATGAGCCTTACATACCTGGAACAAGGAAATTATCATCATATTATTCAGTTGTCTTGTCTGCCCGTTTGGCTTGAAATGTATCCCTTATTTTTATTATGTTCAGATTTGCCTTGAAGATAATCAAGCAAGCTTTCAATTTTGGATAACTAATGATAAGGATAAGGATAACTTTATTTGTCCTTAAAGGGAAATTTGCCTTATACAGATAAGCATAAAATGTTTATGAAAATTTGATATTTTGTTTTTTTTGAAAGAATGTAAGGGTTTGGCATTCATGTATTTTGAGCATGCAGGCATGATGTTTGATACCCCTAGATTGTGGACTATTTCTTGAGGAAAGAGAGAGGCAGTGTCAAAAACAGTGATTCATTTTAAGCAACCCAGTCACTAAAAATGTTAGAAACAGAAGTAAAGCAATTGATGTATCCCCATTATAAACCCTACTGGTAATTTTCATTGAACTTGTGAAAATTTCCAATAGTTCTCAATGAAGCAAACAGCCAAAGCAGTGTTATACTGCATATATATTAAATTTAGATGTCATGGCATTAAAATTACTTAATGATGTCTCAAACATTTGATGATGGCACTCACTGAATTCTGCATTTTGAAGTATATTCCATATTTGAAAGTGTCATAGAGCTATTAAATCCCTTTCACATTCCTCCGACCCTTCACTTTCTCTATACCATCACTGCTTACACAACCCCTGTGTTCTAAATGATGAAATATTCATGTGCTCAGTTTTTATTAGGCAGACAGTCCCCTCATTCAGTGCTTGTTTTGGCATGATAATATTTGGTTTTGGAAGGAAAAATACTAGTGGTGTTGTTGGTCATTAGTCGTTACTAAATATCTTAGCAAAGGAAATCCAGAAATGGACTGTTGTGTTTGTTGTTGCTGTGAAATAATAATACATGATACATGTCACTAATTCATGAATTAGATAGGTACAACAGATGTTACATTAGCATTTCTGACACAGTAGCATTTTTGACACATCGGTAGCATGCCTGACACATCGGTACCATTTGACACATTGATGATAGCAGTTCTGACACATCGGTAGCATTTCTGACACATGGGTAGCATTTCTGACACATCGGCTTCAACATCCTAGCCTGACAGGGCAATGATCTAATGATCTAGCTTCATCGTACTCGTTAAGTTCAAATGGACTTACACAGATGAACTACATGCTCATGGCAAGATCTTCACTTCCAGTCAAGAGTTGCCAGTTCTAGGGATCTTAGATCATAGTCACAGGCACTAAGAAAATATTTACCACAGGTTGAATTTATATGATGGGGGGGATTTCTGCTTGAGCCTACAAGAAATTTAAGACCATTAGATCAGTACCATACTCTCAGGCCACAGAATTGCCTCCGGAGAAATTTCAGGTTGGTTTTTTTTTTCATGCACTATGCATTTTCATCTAGACCTCTCTTCTCATAGTTGTTTGATTCATTTAGGGGATTGCGGTGCCAGACATCATCCTACATAAATCAAGGCAACCTACTGATTTAATGCATGTTGCTGTTAAATCAATGTAGATGATGTCTGCAAAAGAAAAGCAGCTTCGTGCACAGAATTGGTCAAGGAGACATTGCATGTTTATCACTAAAATTTGTCTGAACTGAATGAGACCATCAGCATGTCAGAGGAAAAAGAAAATATTTGTCATGAAATTTCCCTTCAATGCCATATGTGTGGCATTCCAAGAAAATCGACTGGAAGTTACCTTGTTTTTGTGCAAGGAGCAAAACAAAGTGATGACTTTAGAAGTTTGACTTTGTAATTCTGCATACAAATGTGTTTAATCATTTTCCATGTGCATTGAAATGCATTCTGATGTTAGTTTGCCTGCTTTAAAGTCACATTGCTCAGTTTTAAAATTCACTTCTTTTTGAACTTAAAACCTTATGTCAGCCATTCATAAAGATAAAAGCTTGAAATAAAAAACAAACAAAAAAAAAAAGCATACTGTTTAGGAATAGAGGACGAATACAAACATACATAACAATATGTAACTTCTGAAAATATGACCATTATGAAGGGTTTTCCTGGACTGCCATACATATATATTTTTTTTACCTAACTTAACAATGCAAAGCAATGATTTGTTTTTGCATTGGAGGGAGAACTTGGTGTAACTTGTATACTGCACAGTTTAGTGATGTGAATCATATGAATGAGGAATGTCCGTCACAAAGAGTGCTGAATTTGTTCCTGTAGTAGTATAGGGACTGATTATGTTTATGAATAAACAAGACATTAAGGTCCCTTTTCTTTTACAAATTTAAAATAGTTGTAAACTTTCTTTGAAAATTTCTTTCCTGTAGGTGGCAGTTGAAAGTATAGAGAATATACGGACTGTGGCTTCACTTACAAAGGAACATGCCTTCTTCATCCTCTACATGGACCAGTTGGAACCACCTTACAAAGCAGCCTTGAAAAGAGCACATCTTGTGGGACTCACCTATGCCTTTTCCCAAGCCATCATCTATTTTGCCTATGCTGCAGCCTTTGTATTTGGTGCATATCTCATCGAGGAAAATGAGATGTCATTTGATAAAGTGTTCTTGTGAGTATTTTTCCACACTGAAATGTTTCTGACATTTCAGCAAAACATTCATATCATTGTGTAAGGTCCTGCTCCACGTATCGGACATATTTCCCCTTAGATGACACATACAGCCAAAACAAACAAAAAAAATCCTTCGCATTCACATTCTTGGGAAACAGTAGAAAGAACATCACTATGTTACTGGGTGATGTTGTACCTGAGTGGCGACGTGGAGGATGATTTGTATTAAGGCAATCCACTACTCTTCCCTTGAAGAGTATTAGTGCACTACTGTGGTAAGCTCTGACCTTTCCCAATTCAATACATTTTACATTCAAAATTACAGACCAGACTGCTGAACAGTGCAGTTTTTTTTCTGTTATGGCCAAGCAACGGCTGCAGTCCACAACAAAGAAAAGTGCACTGTTGAACATTTTGGTGCGCAATTTTGCATGTAACACAACTGAACTGGAAAAGGGCAGGGTGCACCACAATAATACAATAGACTCTACAAGGGTAGAGTAGTAGATTACTTTAGAGAGGAGAATAAGACTTTATACTTCAATATTGGCATTATGATGCAAAAACTGTTTTGTTAACTTCTCAGGGCTGCCAGTTGGCTTACAAAATCATAGTTTCTTTATTATTTTTAATGAAAACACAATGTGTGTACTTTGTGAGTGTGTATAAACAAATACCAGATATATTATAAAGACCTTCATTAATCACATTTACTATTTGTAGGCTGCAAAATATATCAGATGAGGGGCTTCATATTTTTCTGTACTGCAAAGCCCAATTTCTTTGGCATTTGAAATCAGATTGTTTTGTATCTTTTTCTTTTCATCTTCAGGGTTTAAATTTAGTGAACCAAGGTAGTTTTGTTGTAGTGATGTCATGTTGACTCTCATTTGTAACTAGAGATGTAAATTTCCCAACATTTTTTTTCCCTTCTAGTATTTTAATGATCACAGGACTTCAGTTGGTTGTCAGAGAAGTATTCCGTTTAGGCTATTCCACAATTACTGATCTGAAGTTTGTGATGTGCATGAGTCACAAGAAACCGGAGTTTTATGTGTATTTCTTTGTTTCCAGGGTCTTTGGAGCCATTGTGTTTGGAGCCATGGGCATGGGAAATGCTTCAGCATTTGCACCAGATGTGGGCAAGGCTCAGCTGTCTGCCAAGAGGATCATCTTTTTATTGGATAGCACACCTACCCTTGATTATACTTCCACTGACGGCAATAAACTTCCAGTAAGCAAATGGACCCTAGCGTAGTTTGAACAACAAAACATTTCACAGTTTTGTATTACATGCGGGAACTCTGTCTTTATTGCCTGTGATCTAGCCCTTTTATCAAGGAATGCTGCCCTTTGTAAAGGATAATGTTAGTTCATCTATCTGACAATCAGTATATTATGAATTGTGAGAGCAACTTTTAGGAGTAAAGTTTTGAAACGGCCCAGTTGTGTGTGTTTGTATATATATATATAAGAATGTGTAAGGACTCTGCACCCAAAATGACTGGTTTTAGGCTGTGGATGTGAGACAACTTAATTCTGAAGAGGCAGTATAAAAGTATATGGTGTTGCAGGGGGAGATAATTTTCTAACCTTCTGTTCTCATGACTTAAAGTAAAATAAGTTGCTACTCTTTTCCTTGCCTTTGTTCAAGCACTAAAAAATTTTGTTTCTGCATACCAAACAATTCAGAATACATATTTTCAGCATATTTGACTGATGATCATCACAAGCTTTTTATTTTTCCTTAATGGGATATTGTCTTTAATTATAACCAGGCATTGCAGTCAACTCTGTATTTTGCTAACTTCATCATTCCAGGATTCGTACAAGGCCGAAGTGTCTTTCAACTCTGTCCAGTTCCGTTATCCAACACGACCCACAGTGCAAGTCCTTCAAGGACTGAGTTTCACTGTATCTCCTGGAGAAACCCTGGCACTAGTTGGCAGCAGTGGTTGCGGGAAGAGCACATCAGTCCAGTTGATTGAGCGGTTTTATGACACAGAGGACGGCAGTGTGGTGAGTGATGCTAAATGATTAAAAAGATAAACTCAGCCTTCATAAAGAACGAAGGTTAATGTTTTACATCTCTTACAAACTTTCATTGAGGGAAGTTTTGGGGGAACCATTTACTCTATAGAAGTTACATAATCTATATCTCACCAAGACTCACATTTGTCCATATTTTTTTATTATTCTGCCAGGAAATCTGATTGTACTTTTATTTCCATCACCAGTGAACTTTTGAAATTGGAAGGCCCTAATCATTATTTAAGCCTGTTATTTTAATTCCCATTCAAAGAGTTGTACTAAGCCCTATTCTGCTTGACCACAGAGATATCTCATCTCTGCTTCCTTTTAGTATTTAAATGTAGGAAACAGTGATAGTTCTCCTGTTTTGTTTTTACAGGACTTGGCAGGTAATGATGTAAAGAGCCTGAATATACAGTGGTTGAGATCACAGCTTGGCATTGTGTCACAAGAACCCATCTTGTTTGACAGGAGCATCGCTGATAACATTGCTTATGGTGACAATTCCCGCACTGTTGGAATGGAAGAGATTAAGGATGCAGCACGAGCTGCTAATATTCACAACTTCATTGCAGAACTTCCTGATGTAAGTTTATGACAGCTTATGATTAACTTCGTTTAGTGGAAAGTTGGATGTACCAAAATTGCAGGGACTAGAACCATCTTTTCTTATAAAAAGATTAATTTAAAAAATAATATATTTTTCTTTGAATCCTACTGCTATTGCAATGGTTTCTTGAGTAAATGCATCTTTAACCTACTTGTAGTTCATTAGCTTCCCATATTTTGTGATGATCAGCTTATGAATATAAGTCCATCGTGGTCCAAGCATTGGATAATTTTTTTATCTCAAAATGACCTCAACAACTATGATCACTGACATCAACATCTGTGAATTCTAGAGTTCTTTCCCATTTCAAAAACCTGCAAGGGTTGTTTTGTTGAATCATCAGAGGATATTTCTGTCGCTTTCACGATGTCTAAGCTGATGTTCCAGCACTAAATGTATATAGTCTGCAAGTGAGAGTGAGAGAGAGAAAGAAATATGGATGCAAAAATTAAGTTGGGACTTGCTGTTGTAGATAAATATCATTCCTTTGATTTAAATCAGTTGTTTTTACAATGAATTTCTTCACAGGCCCTTTCTGAATTTATTGGGTATGTGAAGGGGCCTACATTATAGTATGGCTCTTGCTAAAGCTTAAAGGATAAATCTTTTAACACTTTTCTTGGACTTTCTTGCCAGGGGTATGAAACAAATGTTGGATCCAAAGGAACTCAGCTTAGTGGAGGACAAAAGCAGAGAGTGGCCATTGCCAGGGCATTGATACGGAAACCAAAAGTTTTGCTACTGGACGAAGCTACCTCAGCTTTGGACACAGAGAGTGAAAAGGTTGGTTATGTAATATTTTCTCTCAAGTTTCTTCACTCATGTTCTTAAGGGGTCCAATGTAATCCAAATACACCCAGTACAGTGTTTATTAATGTGAAGTGATTTTTTTGTTTTGTTTTTGTTTTTAAGATAGTCTAGACCCCCAGAAGTAAGCCTCTTGCAGACACCATTCCAAAGTTCACAGGCTTATTTTTAGTGGTTTTAAAGTTTTAGGATCATAAGATCACCATCTTCTTTAAAAAACAAAAGAGACTTCAGAAAATCATAAATTAAAATTTCATCATTTTTCTATACAGCTGTATGGATGGGTCGCAAAATCAAAGCTGAGAAAATGCAAGAGGTAATTATTAACCAAGTTCCAAACATCTTCCCATAATGTCAGATTCATTGTCAGATACACTTCAAGTTTAACACTCTTTACTTCCATACAGATTGTACAAGAGGCATTGGACAGAGCACGTGAAGGTAGAACCTGTGTGGTTATTGCCCATCGACTATCAACAATTAAAAATGCTGACAAGATCTGTGTTGTCAGTCATGGGAAAGTAACAGAGACAGGCACCCACAGTGAGCTTATGGCCAAGCAAGGTTTCTATTACACTCTGGTCAAAACTTCAGTGCGGCAGTGATCAGTTATATCTTGACCATCACTTACATTTCCTATCACATATTTTGTCTTCGGGCTAGGGTGAAAATATATATTTTTCTTAGCTTTTGAATGGCAGTAAAGTATACTGCAAAACATTCACCAGGTGGCCAAAGCTCTGATTAGCCTGTCCACAACATACTGTCAACATGGCCAATTTTGTTCCAATAGGGAGTGAAAAGTTAAGTTTCAACCTTTGTCATGGGACTAATTGCATGTGTTATTCTGATTTGGCCTTAGAGGGGGTATAACCATTGTCACCTGGACTAAGGGCTATTACTGTGGTAGGCCTCTCAACTTTTTTAAACATTTATCACCATGTTATTGAAAAAGTGATGTTCAAAGACATTCGTAAATCTGGAGACTTGTATTCACTGAAGAATTATGCAAGATAATAGTCACCATGTTTAATAACTTTGTTGCTCCACTTAAAAGAAAAATGGTGAAATGTTAAGGAGTGCATACTTAATTTTTTTTTTCTTTCAAAATACTTTTCTTACTTGACATAAAATACTTTTCTTACTTGACATTTACAATATGATTGTGGTGATGAAGGTCACCTGTGGCTAAATAAAGTTTTGCTAATATCTATGAGTTTAAGTTTTACTAATATGATTTATTAGACTGGATTAGTTGTATCAAATCTTGCAGCAAGATTCTTACAATTATCGATTTCCTATAACACTGATCACTCTGTACAGTTTTATCAGTGATTATTTATCACCTTGTTGTTGACATATTGTAGACTGACATGCAGAGAAGACATGATGTATCTAGACAAACTGGCAGGAAACATGATCACTCGACTGTGAAAAAGATGATCATTATGCCTGAAACTACATCTTTTACTTGAGCAAAGCACCATACATGTGTATGGTTTAAATTAGTTGGAATAGTCACTGAAGAATGGAGAGTGTGGGTCAATGAATAAGAGATGTATATTTAATGAATCCTCTGCATTAATCCTCGTTCTCTAATAGTTTCAGGGGATGGTGTAACTGATAATTTTTGACATTACTTCATGGGCTCAAGACCGATGTTATTCTTTGTGTTATCATACTCATTCCTATATCACCCGCGCTACCTGCTAATGTAAAAATGATTCATGTCAAATGGCATATCCTGAAATGAAGCAGAATTGTTGCTTTTAGTACATAATCAAACAAATATATTACGTATTTTGTAAGACTGTGTGAAATAGATGGGCCATTTTTTAAAATGTTTTTGATGTTTTGTGTTCTTCCTACAATTAAGAAAAAACTGTATTTATGGGGCTCCTTCTTGTTGATTAGTGTTATGACAGGCATGTACAGCAATTTATTGACAGTACAATCATGTTTGTTGTTGCTATCTTTGTAAATGCCGTATGTTTTCATCAACATGTGATTCTCCTCTGTCAGCGTTCCGAAATAATTCCTGCATTCTAGAGTATACATGAGATACATTGTATCATTATCATTTTGTTTAGTTTTTTACATAAACCTAATACTTTGCAATGATCTGGTTTGAAATGGTAAGTTTTTATCCTATAGATTAATATACCTGCTGAATTTTTGTGGGACAGTTTGCCATTAGGGCCTTTTGCCCATGCTAATTCGGGTTTTTTATCACATTTTTGTAAGCATACATAATATACCAAAGTGAAATCCGTAATTTAAAATCATATCCCAGTGAATCGCAACATTCCTGTACCTTGTTTGAAGATTTATGGCCAATCCAATTTGGAATGTGTTGAGTAAGATTTCACCAGGTGCCTTTGCTTAAAAAAATTAATACATTTAATCATTCTTTGTGGTTTGGAAAAAATGTTGAGAAAGATTCTGTACTCATTGAGTCACATAAGAAGCAAAATTAGGTGAAGTAGCTTTAAAGTTCCATGACTAGGTAACGACCGCTCACATGACTGAACACTATTATTATTAGCCTGGCAGGCCAGATGATAGCCTGGCACTCCAGATCACTCTAGGATCTTCACAACTCTGTGTGGAGCATACAATACCACTGCCATTTACAGGCACTGATCATTCTAGTGGCAATATCTTTCACTGTATGTAAACAGGTACCCAAATTATAGAAGGGTGGACTGAGGAAAATGTGAATGAAATGCTTTCCCAAGGCACTTACAACACAACCATGGTCAAGAATCTAACCTACAACCTTTAGATCTTAAGTCCAGTGTCATTACTATTCTGCTACACTGCTCCACAGTTGCCAACATAGGCATCAAAAATTGTCTTGAGTAGGGGCTTCAGCCAGTAGCAACTTCTGGTACAGTTCATGCCTGGAATGTATCATAACTGACTGAAAACAAAAACATGTTTGAGGTAAAAGGTATGTGAGCGGTTGTTGTTCTGAACAAAGCAAAGTGAGTTCACATTTAGTGTAGAGGAATTTCATTGGAACTTTGGAATGGTTTCATATAAAAAGAATTTTCATGCTCGCTGGTTTAACTCAGATCTCTCTGAACTATGACCACGAAAGATTTTATTCATTTGGGATCATGTTACAATCCAAATTTTACAAATAGGGTAAATAATTACAGCATGTCAGTTGCAGGAGAAAAAGATTCATATTATTTTAGCAATTGGACTGATGAATTGGTGTAAATATGTTGGTGTAATAGAAATATACTGTATCTAGTCCTGAAATAAGAATTTGATGTTTATGCATGTCTCTTTATCCATATGAAACCTCAGAGGCTGAGTTAGTAGCATTCTCCTCTGGGAACCCTTTATTCTTCATTGCAAGTAACTGTAGTGTATTGTTGATTGATTATGGGACACAGTTTGATAATCCACTCATTGATATTTTCAACATTCAGACTCAGCATTAGTGTGCTGTGTTGAAGATACTGAAAGACCTAATCTTAGATGGATATGGCTAATACATATTAATACAAATGGGAACATTAATGGCTTATGTTACAGTGCTGTGCTTAAAATGTTACATTCAGATAGTGATTGTAATAACTCCTATAGTTTGTAGTGGTCAGTGTGTTTCATGTTTTTTAAAGTTATGTCCATCTGCAACCAAAGATGTGGAGATTTCCCTGTGTTTTAATGAGTTTATAGCATTCTTTGGAAGTCTGAGACCTCAGTCACTAGGAGGACTAACATTGCAATTGCTTCTGAATATTTGGTCAGTGACAGTAGACAACTATTGGTCAATGACAGTAGACACTTCACTAACCTCTAATTAAGACTGAACCTGTGAGGATATGCTAATGTTTAATATCTTGTACATACAAGAGTACGATCTCCATTCCACACAATATAAGCTCACCAGATACTTCAGTATATAATGTATGAAGTTTACCTGACCATAAACAAGATTGTGTTTCTGATGAATATGACTGCAGAGTTTGTTCCTAGATTTTATACTTTCAAAGGGAATAAACTATTTGCACCATTGACTAAGATGTAAACTGAAGCGAAACACATGTGTTTAGCATCTCCTGTAAAATCGTGACTTTGGAATAAGTTGCCTGTAAATGATTGTCGTCGGGATCTACTTGAGGGTGAATGAGATATACCTGTGGCATATTATGGACGTGCTTCAAAAGTGGCATAAGTCAAAGTGCACTCTTTTTATATGTTACACTTCTGAAAGAAGGCAAGGGAAACATTTTCACAATAAACAAAACAAATAGAGTCAGCATGGGTCTTTACAACTGCAATTATGAATGGAAGATATTGGCATGTTTTAATTTTTTTTATTAATATACCAGCCTCAACTTTGATCTAATAAACAAACAAAGTATCCTCATTTTAAGAAATAGCTTAAATCTGACTCAGGCCAGGTTGGAAACACAGTAACTCTATGAGGACAAACTATGTTGGGACTTTGTTAGACTTGCACAATATCACTGCATACACCTCATAACATATCAGTTTTTTAGTTTTTGCATCATGTATATCATTGTACTCATTCCACATTTGCCAAGGTCACATTTGAGGTTCTGAGAAATTTAGCATTCTAAGCTTGTTAATCAAGGCAAAATAATGGGGCGGGTGTGGTTTAGCTTTAAAAAATTGAGAACGTAATAATGATAATGAAACTCAGCATTTTTTTTTAAATAGGAGAAAAGGTGAATGGAAGTGTTATATAAACAAGTCAGATCATCAAAAAAAAATTGACCTAGGCAAATATGGAATGTACATGACAGTATGTTAAGGACTTGCTGTATAAGCATGACTACTTACAGCACATACAGCTTCTTACATCAGTGTTCTTTGTTCCTTTTTATACTGCTCTGTGTACAGTTCATGCGAATTATATTTATGATTCATTCAGTTGAATATTTACCAATGCTCAGAATCTTTTTTCTGATTTGTGTGGTGTTTTTTCATTGTCAGCAGCATTTTTTTTTCTTCTTCTTGTTTCATTTTCTAGTATTTTTTCCCAGAAAATGATTTTTTTTAAAACCAAATGAATGTAAGATCTTGATGTTGTAACGAGAGGAATCAGTACATCCTGATCAGAAGGGAAAATCGTGTGATATAGTATGTCTAATTAGTTCTCATGATTTCTCTGGCTGAAACTGAAAATTGCTCATTATCTCTTCAATGCCTTGACAAAATAATGGGGAATTAAAATGCTTTTTCAATGTTTAGTAATTGTGTCATGAAATTGTCCATTTCTGAGGAAATTTTATCCAAGTTCAGTCTGTAAAGATGGCTAATTTTTTATATTACATTTATGGTTATTGCAAATATAATTTCCTATGAAAAATTTAAAGCATCCAGTATGTTTTGAAAATGATCATATCTGATTGTGTCTTGGATGGAATTAATGATCTGGGTTGTAATTGAGCTTTCCTCCTAATGCAGTGCTGGCCAACAAAAAGGTAGAGATGTTATTTTGAGGTCTATGGCAAGGGGAAAATGTTGAATAGGATAAGTATTTGAACTGCAGAATAATCACTCTAATCGTGTGAGTTTTTCTGTAGTGTTATGTCAAGTGGATAAATTTTTGTAAATAAATCTGCACAAGCCTGAATCCTTGTAAAGCTACAGTCAAATAAGTTCTCACTTTCACACCACTAGATGGAATGCAGCAGTCCAATAAATTACATGTCAGTGCCAGCCATTTGAGGGGCAGTTGAAGTTTTGAATTTTTCAGTCTGATATCAACTGATCAATCTGCAATTAAATACAAATTGGTTATTATCCATAAAATAGGCAGGCAGCTGGACCTTAGGGGCCTTGCACTGTGCTAGTTAATGTAGGCTCCTAGGGAGGTAGTAACAACATGTAACTGAGTATTGCAGGCTTTGTACTTCTCCCACTCTGAAAGTCAGACAGATCATCCTGCAGCCATCATCAGAAGCTCACTGCTATGAGAAATAATTCAAATGTATCGATTCCTCCTGTCTCTGAATTTGTCTGTGTTGATGGGCAAGTGCTGAACAGAGCTTGCATCTCTCCTACAGAATGCTTAGTGTTAATATTTACTCAAGAATGGTCAGTACAGAATAGCTGATATTTTGACATTGGACTCTCAAGAATTCCGATGCTGAGCTTAGGCAGTAGTTCATGAGAGGGGAAATTGGAACCCATGAGAAATTGGTGGACTAATTAGAGTATATCATGCATTTACCCAAATTTATACTTTTTTTTTAATAGATCATCGTCTTATTTTTTGAATCCTCAGGTATGATTTCATGTATCAAAATTATGGTCTTATCATTAGTTTGGTATTAAGTAGTTGTACTCTCATAAGTTGTACTCCAGTTCGTTACTTCCTCATTCAGAGTGGTTGTATGTTCATTTTGCTACTTACCTTTCTCATTTATAGCAGTTGTGATGCCCAGACACCATAGTTTTGTATTGTTGTGTGGTTGGAGTGATTTAAACATTCTGCTGTCCACAATTTACATATCATGCCATGGTCGTCTAGGAAGGACCACGATATGGTTTAAGCCACACACATTTATAATTTGAGGATATATTGCATCTCAGGGTCAGGTTTGAGATCGTGATTTACATACCTATTTTATTTTTTGGAGTTAAATATTTGACATAACCACTTGAATATACCTGTTTATTTTGCAGATGTATGGATTCAAAATGAATAATTATGGAACTGAACATGAGCAGATTAAATATGCCTACTCTTGACAAATTCTTTAAAAGTGCATGTGGTGTGATATGCTGTGCCTTTCAAGTGGTGATTCCAAACCGCTGCATTTCTTAATTTGAAAGTGCTAATCACAGGCAAGGAGCCATCAATAAAGGTTGGGTCGAATTGTGGGCAGATAAATCTGACAGTACTGCTGTATAAGGGATCGCAGGAGTGGAGCTTCTGAGAGCTTTTGGAATTTGGAATCACTTCTCATTCTAAAAATATAGAAATATACACAGTGTGCAAGCATCAGTTGACCAATTTTTGTATGTACATTGTCTGACATGATGTCATATCCATATGCTTTTAGTTCACAATTTCCAATGGACAAAAAAAATCCCAATGAGATTTAATGAGCTGAAATGCTCCCCAAAACTTTTTGAATATGTGAAGAGCGATGTGGCAGTATGCAATGCATACCCTGTAAAGTGAGATTTTGCTCATGAGACACATTCAAAATTAATATAATTCTTCTTTAACCCCATATTTATTTGATTGCCCATCATGACCTGCCCCTGAGTTCTACTGCATAACCCAATATACACCATAAAAAATACCATACACTATATTTCATTACGTGTTATTAGAAACATGTATGTTGGTTTTTGATGAACTATACTCCATGATAACTTAGTTAAAAATAAAGCAAAGGGTGCCTGGGCTGGTAATTTGCCATGTACTGATGCTGCTTATAGAAATGTTAATCTACATTATAACACTGGCTGAGAATACAGTGTAATTCAGTGAAAGATGAGCTGCCATTCATCATCATTGGCAGATCTCTGTCCCACTGAGTCCTGGACAGTGCTGGTGCACCCTGATCATTTGCCAGAATCGCAGCATCTGATGTGGCTGAATAGTTCAGTTTGGGAGGTACAGTCAGTGCTACATTAGTGCAAATGTAAAAAGATGCCATTAAGAGGCTGCCATAAATTTTGAAGAACTGATTTCAAAGGATAAATTGCATTGTGCTGAGTACAAAGCTTCCCCAGTTTCCTTCATATTAGACATTTTTAAATAACCTATTTAAGACCACCAATTTTTAAAACTATGTACTGTATATATAATAATTAATGATGGACTTGGGAGGCTCGCTTCCTCTACTCCACTGTTGGTAAAGGTTGTAGAAAAACCAAATTTTCAGAGTGAGTTATAGATGTTTTAAGTGAGTCAAGTTCACAAAATCCACATTTTCTTATTTGTCCAACTTTTTAACTATTTTTGGGTTGGGGTGACTTCTGACACATCCAACTTTTTCATGGCATCAAAGGCATTCCACTGGTATGTTTCAGTGCAGTTGGTATCTTACTGCCTCTAGTCCTCCCTTGCTAGGCCATTGTCTGTAATGGGGTCTGTAGGCCACTGTTAGTAATTATGCCCTGTGAATTCTCCTCTGAGCCATGGTAATGCTGCATTTCATCAGGCAGCACTTTGAGAGTATGTTTTGATTATTGCCATACAGCTCTTAACATTTTCAGCCTTTCAGTAGCTGATAAATCAATTATATGAAAATACCGGTAGCTGAAACAGCAAAATAAAGTTTATACCCCTCTGTTTTTAATGTTTTCTCTTCATGCATTATTGCCAGCTGTTATTGAAAGTACAGACTGTCTCATTGGAAAACTGCATTGGAACAGAAAGGTCCATTTGACAGTTCCACCATCACAAACACTGCACATTGCTAGTTGATACTTGTTTCATAGTTGACCAACTTTCAGTGTTTCTTATTTTCTTTATTTAGTGTGATACTACCCCAAAATTGTATTTCATTTTCCTGACTGCCAAGTTCTCTTAAATAGTTTTATTTATAATAAGCATATTCCTATTTTGAGGAGCTAGGCATGTTCATGAAACAAATCCAAAATTTTGAAGAATTGCTTAAGGGCATGTGACATAATATGAAAATTTCACTAAGCATGATGCGATCCCCCCAAAATTGTCAAGCTCTTTTCTAGCTTTGAATGATATTTGAAATCTGTTTTTCCTTGTTTATTGCCATTAGCAACAAGTTTTAAGGAGCGAACTTGTAATTCTTAATTCCAGCTGAAGTCAAGTACATCGCTCAGGTGGTTCAAAGAAGAGTGAAACAGCAGCATTAAGAACAATGGCAAGAAGTAAAAATATATCTTGTCTTCTCTAACAAAATATGAAACTCATCAACTGTATTTCTAGATCTTTTGGAGTCTCAAGTGTTTGCATCAAAATTTCATTCACTCAATTGAATCGACACAGCAGCTTGTAGATTGGCCAGTATATAGCTGAGCTGATCCTTCAGCCTGGTTGATTAGTTGCCCTATACCTTATTTGGGACTATTCAACCCTTTAAACTTTAAACCTTGACTGCCTGAGTTTTCTATACTATATCCCTGCTCTTCTAACTGGTGCCCAGTCTACAGTATGGTGCTAGGGGTGTAGTAGTCGGAGAGTCCCCGACTGGGTTTAAAATGATGTTACATTTTACCAAAGGGTTACAGTTCCTTAAAGCCAACTGCCCTATTGGAAGACTTCTAAGCAGCCCAAAAATATATTCACTCTAGATGAAGGACAGTAGAGACTGTTTAGAACTCTGTAGCTTTCTCGAGTTTCATTGTTAATGCATCCAGGCATGTAGGAAAACTTTAGAACAAATACATTTTGTTTAGTAATGTCCTGTAAGGGGTGAGAATACAATGTAGGAAATGATTCAAGTACCGAATGGCCAAAACTAAGGATAAACATCAGCGGCTGATTTTCTCAAACAGCCATAGCTTGCAATTTGGTCTCTTTGAGAATGATCAATTTTGAGAAAAGGGGCAGAAAAAAACCTAAGCCTAGAAAATTTCCTGTTCCTACTGGGAATCAAACCCAGGAAAGAGAGACTTGGCGAGCCGAAGAAAAGGAAGATTACCCAGTTTGGTTGCTGTACTTGGTTTTAATGTGATTTCTGGGTGACCAAACAACTGGCGTGCTCCACTTGAGTCTAGGATCTCAAAAACAACTAGTCATCTTGAAAATCTCAAGTAGGAATTCTCTTAGCACAATTACAGACTTCAGTCTTCTGAAATGTGCTTTGTAATTAAACAATGCATATGAACATTGCAGCACCTTCTTGAACATTACTGCACCTTCTTGAACATTGTTGCACCTTCTTGAACATTGCTGCACTTTACCAAACATTGTTGCACCCTCTTGAACATTGCTGCACCTTCATGAATATTTCTCCACCATCATGAACATTGCTCCACCGTCATGAACACTGAGGAAGAAGGAACATAAAAGGAGAGACGGGCAAAAGCGAGATATACTGAATTCATGCAACAAGAGCACACATAAATATACAAACTCTAAAAGATATACAGTCAGCGAAGTGTCCTATCTGTTCAGCCACACATCCATTTGACTTGCTGTCCGTCAATGTTCATTCGACAAACTTTCCATTGGCAAAATGTTAGATGACGAATAAACCACGGGTCAAGTGAAAATTTAAAAATGTACACGCATTAACTGGTTAAATATGTACAAGAAGTAAAACAAGGCTTTGCATTCATAACATTGCGATATTTGCCTGCTTTTTTTTTTTTTTAAGATTCAATAACATGTAGAATTGATTACATATGCCCAGTCAGTAAATATTTAGTATTCCAAAACCATTAGAACTATCATACGCCACCTCGAGAAAACAAAGATCTCGCTTTGGGCTTTCGGAAAGCAGTCTCAGCTCAAAACACCCAAAATGTCGCATACTTCCCTTGGTGAGATGGACGACGATAATATCTACGGTTACAACTTATGCACTCCTTCACGTTATTTATGAATCCAGCACACTGTGGTGATTGGGATTGTTTTCATGAAAACTTAGTGGCGTGTCCTCTCGTCTTTCTTTGAAGGCAACTGGCTCCAGACTTGGCAGTTTCGTACAGAGTATCGGTAATCTGGGAACTGGGCTCATCATAGCCTTCATTGCAGGATGGAAGCTGACCCTGGTGCTTTTGGCACTGATGCCCTTTGTCATCCTAGGCGCCATGATGCAGATCAGAGTGTTGGCTGGAGCCTCGGGCAAGAACAAGGAAGCGCTAGAGTCAGCAGGCAGGGTTGGTACACATTGTCTGAACCAGACTTTTTTTTGTTTTGTTTTTATCTTCAGTAGTCATTCTCATGTGAGTTTCCATTGAACGCGAGATACCCTGTGGGCATGGTGAAGTGAGCACGTGCAGACGTTTGGCACATTTCTGGGAGTTCTTCCTCTCCCCTCTCCCCTCACCCTTCTCAAGGAATACTTGTGTTTGGGGAGGGGGGTGAGGGGAGAACCGAGGGGGACAGAATCCGAAAAGAAAAGGCACCATTGGAAGAAGCTGTGGATACACTCGAAGAACTCGTAGCAATCTCAGGGATGTCTTATTCTTCCCTAGTCCTAAACCTGCAGTATCTGTACCTTTTTTTTTGGGGGGGGGGGGG
>JAWQUT010000094.1:1312405-1325632 GCA_033807755.1 Ellobium chinense
AAGGTAAATAACTAGATAAAGAAAGAAATGAAATAAATACAGAGATAACTAAGTAACTAAGTGAGCAAATATGTCACGGAATAAACAAATGGGCATATATGTGAATAAGTTAAATTAACTAAGTAAATAAATATCCAAAGTCAAAGTAATTAAAATAACTTAGTAAATAAATATCCGAAGTACATAAATAAATAAACTAACAAAGAAATAAACATGAATAAATAAATAAATAAATAAATAAATAAATAAATAAATAACACCACAGAAATTCAACATCAAAGACATGGAGTGTGCAGATAGGATACTGTATGCAGTGACTAACTGNTCAGAGTTCACTGTGTGAAGGACCTAATGAGGTCTTAGTTACCAGAAAAACTCCAACTGATATCTGCGTTGTCAGCTGTGGACGGACCTATATAGGTCTATAATACATAACAGCAGACAGTACATGCGTGATATTTCATAGACAGCCTTCTTTGGCTGTTTCTACGCTGTACTGTGTAATTGGTACCTCAGGTCAGTCTCAGTAGCTGATAATGACGAATGCAAGTTCATACTGTTTTATGGCGGTAAACATATTGCAAATTGATACTGATAAATAAATATAAATGTAAATACATAAAATAAGTGCCATCTTTAGTATACTTATTCAGCTACCTCAGAGTTCACTGTGTATTGGACCTGCTACCAGGTCGTATTTACCAGAGAGACTTCAACCGATCTCTGCGTTGTCAGCTGTGGGCGGACCTGTTAGGTCTATAATCGTAACAGCAGACAATACAAGCGTATTCCTTTACTGGTAGCTTTGCTGGTTGCATATACGCTGTATTTAGTAAATATTGCCTCAGGTCGGTCTCAGTAGCTGATAGTGACGAATGCAAGTTTATACTGTTCACTGGCTTAAAGCATAAATATAAGCAGTATCTGTACCTCTTACCACAATATAACCCAAAGACATATTGAAACAGTCCCAGATTTTGCGGTATGTTTAAACTACATCATATATTATAGACTCAGGATTCACATCACACAGTGATTTATTATACACAGGAGCACCACTCTGGCTCCTACTGCAGCAGTGTGAAAAGTGGTTTGGGGAACAGAAATTGTTACACGTACAGAGTCCGCTTTATTCGATTTCTCCGGAATCAGGAATCGATGTTCGACTTTAACATCAGATGTACAATTACTAGAATAGCTTTAGGTATATTTTATTGCAATGAAATATTTGGACTCGCTCCATGCAATACTTTTATTATGTATAAAAGCAGAAATCTACTGGGAGGCTTCCGGGCAACCCAAAGAGAAGCTATAGATCTTGAAGAAGTTGCAAGGGAAGATGTACAACAAATCACAAATGTTTACTTTAAATCACATCGAACCAACGAAATAAAGGCTTAAGGTTTTCACTCGGAATCAGCGAACGTAAAGACAATAGCCAGGTGGACGAATTTATTAAAGGATACTGTGGCAGATCGCTGGTATCGTCTAATTCTTTTCCGTGATCACAACGGGGAAGTGGATGAAGACGTCGTATTGAATGCGGTTTTGTTCACATTGTAAAAAGTTGATGGCATTGATAACAGCAGACCACCTTTTAAATTACACCCCCTAGCCCCCCCATCANCCCCCAAAAAAAAAAAAAAATCTGCAGAAGGCCTATGCAGACTAGTTCATACCCAGAATTGATCTTGGTTAAGGGAGCCACAACTCGCTTTGTCAATTTTTTTTTTTTTGTAAATATTACTTCTAAAAAAAGAAGAACTTATGTATACAAATTTTTTTTGTCAAAAGATATATCGACTACAAATTTAGGGTAGCGAGAATACTCTCTTTAGTAATATGTTCACTGTTTATGATCATGTTCGCTGTTTTGCTGTGATTTCAAATCAATCAGGTGAAACATTTGCTGTTTCAGGGTTCTCCGGCAATACACGCGTTTCAATGGGGAACTGAAATTAAATGATCTTGTCAGACAACATTAATTGTGTGAACCTGTGCTGGTCAGGTATTAAGATGTGATACAATGACATGATATCATCGAAAATCTGCTATCACTAAAAGAGGTCTGCCTACCTTACTCTAGTTTCACAATGACAGTTCTGAGATTTTAAGAGTGGCAGACGATAAATATTGTATAGATACAGGTTTTAAGTACTGACTAAATGTCAGTATGCCTTGATATTTAGTATGAGCTTCACATACACGATCCCATTGTCCAAGCTGACCTTGATGTTAAGTAGGCCCTATTCCCAGTGATAAGTATACTTTTTTCCATGCACTAAGAGCATGAAGGTTTTACTGCACATGTAATAAATGTCAGCTTCAGAACGAGAGGAAGAAAGCTTTCGTGGATTGACTGTGGTAACAGTTTTGGTTACCGTCGAAGTTTACAGTCCTGTAGGCCTTATCCCTGACAGAGTTGTTTAGAAAACTGTCCCTGAGGAAAATTGCATTTTAAAGCCCCAAAATCTGCACCAAGAATTGCAAAATTTGGATACAAAAAGTGGTAAAATTTGTGTCAAAGTGTGCAAACGTTTGCACAAATAGCCTCGTAAGTTCGTTACATTTTTTCACCACGTCACATTGTTTACTACGGTACCACTGCAGAGTCGTAGAAATGGTACACATTTTCTGTATTCGCGTGACGCAGTAATGCAAGCGTGACATAAAAAGGGCATTTTTCTGTCAAAATCTGCAACATTTGCACCAAAGCTGTGGACAAAAGCTATATTTGCGAAACTTTGCAAAGTTGAAACAAAGTCTAAGCAAATGCGGTAACTTGAGATCTTAATTTTCTAGGGTTGGCGGGGGTGGGGGCGGTCAGTACTCTGCTCTTTGTGTTTGAAGGATAGCAATTAACCAATATTGGATTAGCCATGGGCCAGATGGGGCAATAAACGTGGTCAATAAAGTTGGGGAGGGCTGGGGAGGTCCAGATTTTGTGTGAATTCCACCTTTGATGTCAGTCAAACAACTAACCACGTGTCTCTAAACCGCGTGTTTCGTGTGCAGGCCTACATGTACGGTTGAAGTCTATTTATTCAACCTTCTGTGAGCAGTGGGGAGGTGTGTGATGGTCACAGGTCAACACATTGAAGTTAGAAAAAACAATATTCATGTAGAGCTATCTTAGGTTTAAATTGCTGAGAAGTTAGCGTCCCTGTGGTGTAGTGGTAGCACGTTCAGACTTGCTGCTGAGAGACCCTGGATTTGATTCCCGGTAGGGACTTTAACAGGTATTTCCAATATCTGCAACTTGCAATAGTTAAATACTATTGACGAAACAAAAATTATGCAATATCGCGATAGTATTACCAATACCAATTTTTTTATTTTTTAAATTAACAACTCTCTTAGAATTTACTCCTGTTTACTGCAGGTTTCCGTGGAGAGTATTGAGAACATCAGGACTATTGCCTCTCTCACAAAAGAGGATCACTTTCTTCTTACTTACGTCGCGGAGCTTGAACCAGCGCTGAAGAACACAATCCACAAGGCTCATGCCGTAGGATTTTCGTTCGCAATATCTCAGTCGGTGATGTATTTGACATATGCTGTTGCTTTCTACTATGGTGGTGTGCTCATTGAAGACAGAGAAATGGACTTTGGTGATGTGTTCAGGTGAAAACGTGTATTCTATTAGGCCTACTATTACTATTATTATAATTTGCCTGTGTTTCTATTATTATTACTACATGTATTCCTTTTACTATTTCTATTACTACTACTACTTCTATTACTACTACTACTACTACTACTATTACTATTACTATTACTATTTCTACTATTACTACTATTACTATTACTACTACTACTACTATTACTATTACAATTGCTCCAATTCCCTTATCATCTTCTTAAGAAGAATTATAATACTAATAGTGTGCATGCACGTGTTTGTGAGTTCTTTGAAGGACTATGTAGACCCGGAATTGAGATTAGAGCTCAGAGCAGGGATGCTTCTCACCAGAGAATTCTCTGAAATGAGAGAGAGAGTTGTCATTCAGCCAGGGAAGGTTATTTTTCATCAGTTTGAGGAATTGCTCGGGACAAAAAGACTGCATTTAGTGTTTTTATTTTTATTAATTGCTTTAGAACTTGTCAGAATACTACCTTGGAACTTCTCTTTCTGCATTATTACCTATTGAAAGGCTCCAGTTTTGCTCTATATAAAGTAGTTATAATATAGATATATTTCAACTGAATGACAAAATCTACATGAAACCGCCGAAAATTCAGATAATTTTATGTAAAGGGAGTGGCGTCCCTGACAGAGACAGAGTAAAACGGAGTTGAGGGTGGAGAGAGAGGGGGAAAGGTGGAGAGAGAGGGGGAAAGAGAGGGACTCTTAGCATGTAATATGCCCAGATGTATTTGTGACATCAGGGAAAACTGCTTTTTTTCGATGATGCCTACGTTTTTATTTTCCTGTGAAAATATCACCGATTATCATATTAATAATAGCAACTGCAAAAAGGTACACCTCCTTAAAGTCCCGCCGTAAGTTTACCCAATGCCTACATATTTGTCAAAAATTGATTCCTGGTGGAAACACATGCGAAAGCCGTCTGGATCTATCGTCTGGTAACCTATCTCGCTTTTCGACGTCACGGAGCACGAGTAATGGCGACGCGCAGAAAAGGACAATCCCGACTTTCCTGCGGTGTTTACTCAGACACAGTCAGGCAAAAAGAAAACTATACCCGTCTTAAATTTTATGAAAAGCTAGTGTGGACTTCTTAGGCACATAACTACCCCTGTCCCTTTAAGTTCAGGAGATAATGCTGCTTCAGAAAATGCAATATCATCATCATTCGTACATTCGTTGAGACAAATAAATCTGGGGCGGTTTTCGGACCACTGGGTTTACAGCAATGCATCGCATTTCGGCGTTTTCAGCACGTTTTATGTATATCGTTCTTACGGAAAACTCCAGTGTCTGGAAACTTTGCTGAGAGATGTTGGACTTTTATCCTCTGTTTTTATATGTTTTTAAGACGTTTGATTTGTAATTTTTGGAAATTTCTTAACACCTACAGGCAATGTACATATATGCATTTCATAACTGTACTCTAATCTGGGACTTTAGCCGAAATGTTTTCCACTGTACTACTGATGTCACAAGCAATGACATGACTGGCTCCTCATCACCTTACTCGAGTGGGCCGACACTGTTCGAATTCGAAAATTCGTCACGCTCGTTTCACATTTGCCTAAGTTTTGTTGTTTTTTGGTGTGTTTTTTTTTGTTGTTTTTTTTGATGACAGGAGTTGTTTATATGAGATATTATGATCTTCCGTTTCCCTTCTTTTTCCTATTAGGAAAAAAGACAACAGTGCAGGTTTATCCCAAGTTTGCAAGCTAAACTACATCTGCCTCATTGTTTTCCTTTGAACAACAGGTTGAGAGCTCTCAGTTTCTCAAAACCTAAAAAAAAAATGACCTAAGCAAAATTTAACGTGAAATGAGCGGGACGATGTGATAAGAGTTGTCGATCACATCTACCTCTTTCTGCTCTAATTCGAATATATAATATTTGTTTATCCACAGGGTATTTTCATGCGTCATGTTTGGTTGCATCGCACTGGGCCAGTCCGCAGGGTTTGCACCTGATGTTGGCAAGGCACAAACGGCAGCGCGGAGGATATTTGCTATTCTTGAGACCATGCCTGATAATGCTGAAGAAATATTGGACATTGGTACCAAACCTCTCCCGGTAAGATTAAAGGGGGAGAAAGAAATTAGGATCCATTGACACTTCCCCTTTTCTGAATAATGCCATAGATATTGTTTCTCCCTGGGATAACTCAGCATTCCCAGAAAATTCTTCTGACCAGCTTTGACAATATAATAATAATATAATAATAATAATAATAATGCGGTTTGTAAGTCTCGTATCCAGGCTTATACCCGCTCACATGACTTCACACCATTATGGATCAATCGTCTGGATCAGTCAGACTTTATAAATCTGCCTAATTGGCTGCGTCTTTCCGGAAGTGAGGCAAAATTTAAAAAACCAAACGAACAGCATGCTGCCAATAAGTAGCGCAACGTGGTTCCACTGGTTTGTTTGTTTTTTTTAACTCTCACTTCCACAGTGACATCGCTCACTGATCAGATTGTCACTTCACTGGGTAAGCTTGAGCTTTCTCCGTGAACTGACCAAAGCTGAATGTGAAGGGGATCGGAACGTGCATATAAAATGTGTATATTGTACGACCAAATGGAATCCGTAGAATTAATTATGAGTGAGACGTGGCAATTCATCCCAGATATCAAATGAAGAATCTGTTGTAAATAATGACACAGGTCTCTGCTTCACAGGGTACATTCAAGAGCGGAATTTACTTCAAAGACGTGCACTTTGCATATAAGATCAGGCCGAACGTCAAGGTGCTTCAGGGCCTTTCCATATCTGTTGAGCCAGGCCAGACTGTGGCATTGGTGGGCAGCAGTGGATGTGGAAAAAGCACCACCATAAGTCTGATAGAGCGCTTTTACAACCCAACCCAAGGTGCTGTGGTAAGTTCAAGGTTTTAAACTTTTTTAGCCATCACTACACTGACAGTTGTATGTTACTGTTAGTAAACAGAGTGATTGAAAAAAAAAGAAAAGCTTTACAAGAGCTGATAGAGCCCTTTTTACAACCCAACCCTAGGTGCTGTGGTAAGTTCGAGGTTTTAACCTTTTTTAGCCATCATTACACCGACAGCTGTATGTTTCTGTCAGTAAACAAAGTGATTGAAAAAAAAAAAGAAAAGCATTACAAATTATTGGATCATCTTTGACAAAGTAATATACTGCAGAATGGAACTGGAAATATTGTGTTCCTGTATTATATTATTCACTGTACACACTGAGTATACCTATACCTATACCATACAATCCATCTGGTCATACCATTAATAAAATGAAAATTGTGACGAATTATATGGAATTGTGGGCAAATCTTTCCGTTCCGCTCTGGGTACTGAAAGTTTCTTAAGCAGCAAGGGTATCAGAGTACTTAAAATTTAAGCCAAGTTTCAAGTAAACATGTACGTATTTTGTATCAAAGGCGACACAAGTTTGGGAACAAACGTGAGGATTATACAAGAACTGGGTGTCTCTAAGTGTTTGTATATTTTACACAATTACCAGAGACAAGCCTTTTGAACATTTTCTGGTGAAGGCCTATGACGTGAACGATATGCACTGTAAATGAATAGGAAGCATGCTTGCGTGTACGGATGAACAGCTTTGAAGAGAAAGAGACATAAAGAAACAGAGCACTTGGTAGCTGCGTGAGAATGGAAATGAATGACAGTTGAGTTGTACACGCGGAAGGCACGATAAAATGGAAAGACTGATGTGCGGCAGATAACAGTATTGAAATGAGGTGCAAATGGATAAATTTGAATGGATATATTTATGTTCAGTATTGGCATATGCCTATAATAAACTAATCTGCTCTGAAAAAAAAAATTTAAAAAACAACAAACAGCTGAATTTGTTAATATTATTTAAATGCATATTTATTTTCAGTATTGCCATATGCCTATAATATAAATAAACTAAACTGAACTGAGAAAAAAAAAGACCTGTATATGACATTTGGTTATTGAGTTTAGCAATGTATTTTTCTGGTTAGGCCTAGGCCTTGTTCATCCAAAACTTTCGTTTTCTGTTCAACAGTACCTGGACCAACACATGTTGGGGGACCTGAGTGTCCAGTGGCTGAGACGACAGATAGGCCTAGTGTCCCAAGAGCCTGTCCTCTTCGGTTGCAGCATTGCGGAAAACATTGCGTACGGCGACCTCACAAGGGTGGTTCCCATGGAGGAGATCATCAAGGCCGCCAAGAACGCAAATATTCATAACTTTATTGAGGCACTGCCTTTGGTGAGTGTGCTTAGATTGATTCTTTTACTTGTTGTCTGTCTCGGCACACTGCTGGAAAAGTAGAGAAATTTCTTCTTTTTTGGGTGAGGAGATGGAAGTGGGAGGGGGTATTACAATAAACAAACAGGTTTTTGCGATGTATCCGCATCTCAGTGGAAAAGGCGAGACTTAATAAAATATCCTCACAATTTTGTCCCCTCCCCCTCCCTTCCCACGTAATTCGGTAAAGCTTTGTGGGCGTGTACGGCAAGCAACACACCGCACTGCAACGCAATGCAGTTGAACAAAACAGCTTGCATTTTCTGTACCCTCCTCTGCTTGCGTTCGCCATATCGCATCTCAGTGCACATACCGCAGTGCCTTCTTATACAGAAGGCGGTCGGGTGAGAAAGTGCCTCTGATAATCTCATTTCCCAGATCAAGGCACAGAAGGACCCCTTTAAATCCCCTGGGTTTCAGCCGCTCAAATGGGGCGAACGATTTAACCTTAGTGGTCTCGTTAGTTTTATGTAGGGTAGCCAAAATTGGCTACTGTAAGTGAGACGGTGTAGATTTGTATACCTGACAAAGACAACAACAACAACAAAAAACAAAAACAACAGTCAGTCAGTCAACCATAAAATTTGGGTGTGTTATGTTTTAGATACTGTAAATTCAAGTCTTTGCTAAGGTCTTTACCATTCTCATGTCCTTGTTTTCGTTGAGCCGATACATTCAGTTGATGTGTTGGACGCTCAATTTTGTGAGCGTCACGAAAGTATAGAGATCTAGTCCATAGCGCATTTCCACAGTACGCTTAAGGAATATATCACTTTAAACTGTGGATTTGCGTTCGTTACACCAACAGCGTTATTTTTTGCTTATTTCAACCCGATGTTTATATTGTCCATGTTGGTGTATAAGATCCTGTACACTATCCTTAATAATATGACCTAATTAGAGAAATAGACCTAAAACCTCATACCTCATACCTTAATACAGGCAGTGCGATTTTATCAGTGCAATATCATCGTGAGTTGTCGTTTTTCTTATTCATAAAATAATATTATGATTATACTGTACTGTATACTGTCATTAAGACGCTTATTTTTTTTAAATTTTCAAGTCAGGATCTCTTGTGAACCATTATGGGACAGATAGGCATATGTCATAATTATATGGTATATGTATATAATAATATATGTCAATATATGGTATTACGATCATATTAATGTTATGAACTAGGAATGAAATTCACATTTGTTTCTAGTTCGTTACGTGAAATATGACTATAGCACCGAGAAAAATGCCATATACGCATGCATGCCTCTGCCATAACGGCCCGTCACAGATCCGAACTTAAAACTAAAAAACTCCGTTTTTTATTACCAATGCTGTTATCTCTCCTCAGGGTTATGACACCCAAGTGGGTGACAGAGGCACCCAGCTGAGTGGCGGACAGAAACAGCGTGTTGCCATTGCTAGGGCGTTGCTCAGAAATCCCAAAATACTTCTCCTGGATGAGGCCACATCAGCTCTTGACACGGAGAGCGAGAAGGTAAGAAGTGTGGGGAAGAATTCTGAATGAGATTCACACCTGATGCTCCTGTCTCGACGGATATTAGGGTTAGGGACTCCCTTGACTGATGCTCTTGACTCGATGGGCGTTACAATTAGGGTTGAGGGTAGGGTTAGGAATAGAGCGTAGGGTTAGGTTAGGTTGTGTGAGGAAGCATGAGTTCCGGTTAGGGTTTTGAGTCTCATTCGCAATTCCTTCCGAGGTGTATCTTTCTTCTTTCAGAGCCCATGACGCCTCAGTTTCAGTTTAATCCCTTTGCTACATTTGATGTATATGTGCGTCCTAGCCCTTTAGCTCAAACAGCGATTGAGCGTACACATACATCCCGAAAATAGCATTCCTGTGTTGTATCTCCTGCTTACGGTGCCTGTCACCATTTGATTACAGTGGGCTTTGTTCTGCTCAGCTGTCTCCTTCTTCGCTGCAGTTCTTCGGCTGGCCCTCTGGGCCCACAACTTCCCAGACATATCACCGTTCTCTTTAGTAACGATGGGCAAGCTTCGAATTCGGATTCAAATCCATGGAATCCTCTTGCCCAGGGTTCAAATCCGGATTCGACTTGAATCCATTGATTCACACGAAATTAATTTTTTTTTTAAAAGTTCGGTTTACAAAAAATGCCTATGTCATATTAAAATTTGGGCCTCAGTCCAGTTGTACAGGTATAATCTTTATCTTTATGTAGAATGAAAATATAATATGTTAGACCCCATGTTGAATCTAGGGGTGATTTTCTTGTCATTCTTAGTAGTGCAAGCGCGAATTCAAATTCTATGAATATCTCCGTCCACTCAGGATTCAAATCCGTGTTCGAATCCATCGAAACCTATCTCTATATTCGAATCCGCATTCGAGTCTTGTAACATTCAAATTTGCCCAACCCTACTGTTAAGTCGTATTTTCTCTCGGCTATTGAGATTTTCTTTTCCTTCATCTGCAATGCTCGGCGTTTCCAGCCAGCATTATCCGCTCTTTCGTTGCATGTTACTCCGGCGTGGCTGGAAGTGAATATGCTGACAAGAGCCATTAGTTTGTCCAGATCGTTGCCGTGAGGTTTTTAACTAAATAGTTAATAATTTCAAACGTGTCTCACTTTTTCAGATAGTGCAAGAAGCCATCGACAAAGCGAAGACAGGCCGCACGTGTATCACTATTGCTCATCGTCTGTCTACAATAGTTGATGCCGACAAGATCATCGTCTTTGACCGAGGAGTAGTCGCCGAGCAGGGCACCCATCAGGAACTCATGGCCAAGCAAGGACTGTATTACAATCTTCATATGATCCAAGCTAAGAGACGCTAATTGACATGATGTTTAACCTGCTGTGGCTCGATCTTGCATGTTGTGGCATCTTATTAAAACATACCGTAAGGCAAGGAGGGGTTGGCTGAGACAATTAATTATAATTAAAATCACGTCCATGAAGATGATATTCAAGGATAATGGACCTCTTTGTGCGAATATTTTGGCTTATATAGACTATAGGTGAGGTGACTTTACTTCTAGAGGAAAGTATTTGGACCCTACAAATTTGCATTTCTAAGGCGAGGAAGTCAAGGGAAGGTTGGGAAAGGGGGGAGGGGGATTACAAGTTTTTTTTCTTTTTTTCTTTTTCTTATGAGATTCTGATTTCATAATATCTGAAATTTCTTGTACTCACAAACAAATACTTCTTGATCTGTGCTTCATGCGTTGGTCACAGATTTTCTCAGTTAATGAGATAGGAATGGCAAGACATTGGTCTCAGCTGTGCGTCCAACCTTCAGGAATATAAATATATAACCATGCTTGTCAAAACTATACTGTTCTTTTACCCTACTGTCGATGAAGCATTTTGGCTGCACCATGCCACAGCGTCGCTCGTCTTTCTTTTGTTCCAAGTCATCAAAGGATGCCCGGAGCTGTCATAATGCAGAATCTATAGCATAATGTGACACAAACAAACAAGCAAGAAAATACCAACGCTCCGTTTTCACTGGGAAATGGAGAGTTCTTGAGATAGTATTACAGAAAATATTACTATATTCTTCGGAGATATTAATGTCTGCAAAGGCCACGGCAGAAAGGCATTGCTTAAATTCATTACGTCTAGAAATCATTCCTCTACTTTTAACGGTACTGAACCGTCCTCTCGATAAAAGTAGGTGTAGCCGCATTAATGCTCCTAATTTGATGTTTTTCTAAGTATTCCTATCAATCATACACAGTAAGCCACACTGAGGATAGTGTACAGCACAAGATAAAACATCTGTGAAAAAATAAGGCGGGAGGGAAGATTTTAAATAGCAGGAAATCATGCAAAAGAACTCCTTATTCCGAGTGGCCCTTTTGCGCCTATCTTTGTCCCTGTGAAGCATGTCTTCGGCAGTTGTGGGCGAATGGTGCTGTGACAGGCTGTGCAGTCAGGTGTGACTGGCGCTGATAAACCTTTTTTTTTTTTTGTTGCATTCAAACGTTTAGCAATATGTCAATTTTTCAGGTATTTAACTAGACTGAGGTCAACAAAGGTGCTTCATTAAGTGCCAGTGAGGCCAAGTCACACATTTTTCTCAACCTCATAATAATTTAAGAACAGGTTATTCATTTGTGGGCAGTCTGACAGAATAAATAATACAATTTACGGAAGAAGATGCATTTCTAGATCTATCCACAAATTTCGACAAACAAACTAGCTGTCTTACAACGATTTCCAGTCTTACGCAAGCCCTGTACATTGTGGTCGATCGGCATCATAGTTTAGGCTATCACAGCCCATAAAATAATTATGTTTATCCAAGTGACTAAACCCTATCCAAATCAATATTCGTCTTGCGTTTTTAGCCTATCTTGCTAATGATCAAGTGCGCTTACTCTTCATATTTCCCGAGGACTCTTGAAGTAATACAGCCATATCAATCCCACCAATAAAGTTAAACCACCGTTGACTGGAGCTGAGAAAACGACAATTTTGTGAATGATATGTGTCTGCTTCGTAAGCATCATGCATGTGTCAAAGTAATCCTCATACCATTAAATCTTCATTATTAGCTCAATGCTACTCTTGTCGAGGAAGGGATCATGAAACCATTGAAGGTGTGTGGGAAGATATGTTAACTTCATCATGTTTTGAAATCTCGCAATGATATGAAATAATCAGTAATTTATCGTAAATTATCTTGTATTTCACTATTGGAGAATGTCAGTGATCGTGCAATATTGTTTCCGTTCTTATGGAACTTAACAGTCACCGTTGTGTGGTTGTTTGTCATATGAGAGACGTACCTTTAAATATTGCCATAATGCCGTTGATAAAAGTTTCATTAACAAATTTGAAACTGTAAAGAGTGTCTGCCATTTTCTTGAGCTGTCACTCCCGCTGTACGCAAAGATGTCGCACTTCTAATAGACATTTAGAAGATGCACACATTTGCCTGCCGCCACCAATACGCTGCAAAAAAAATATGTACTCTTGATTTTTTAAAGAAGACTCGCTATAAATCAATCTAGTCTAGGTCTATATTTCTACAAGTTTTTTTCTGAATCAGTGGAATAAGACATCATTTTGCACTTGGTGCCCAACTGCATAATGTTGCGGCCTGAAGTTCTAGTTGTCAGCCAAATCAAACAAATAAAAACTTTTCATTAAAATAATTCACAAATTATCTCATATGAGCCAGCAAATTGAAGAGAGATTTTCTCGCATATTTGTTAGTATTTTGTTAGACTATTCCCCCTCCTTTCTGTTTTTTCTGGATCTCTGTTTTCTTTCTCTCTTCCTCTTTGTCTCTCTCTCTCTCCCCCCC
>JAWQUT010000094.1:1325639-1348638 GCA_033807755.1 Ellobium chinense
TCCTCTCTCTCTCCTTTCTCTCTCTCTTTCTCTCTCTCTCCTCTCTCTCATTTCTCTCACCTCTCTCTCTCTCTCTCTCTCTCTCTCTCTCGGGTGTATTTACAAGAGGGGTTAGAGAATCAGGTATTACTTTCCTATCAAATCCATGTTTTTCATTGTCCTTGTGTCAAGTATTTTTTAAAATCACGTTTCATACCTCTTATTACTATATAAATGGTATGGTGTACGGTTCACAATTTAATTGTCACATGTCGCCCAGATGTGTAATTTATGTAACTACGGTATATTGTTTTCCATCTGTTTGAATCTCTGTCAGTTTCGATATTTTTGTCGTTGCCAGTTTTTGCCCATTCAAGGTATACAAATTAATGTGAATGGCCCATACCCTTGAACTTTTGCCATGATCATCACAGTACAGTGAATATGTTTTAAATTAAAAGTGATGGGTTGCTTGCCTTAATCATTTTGATGTCAAAATATGGTCATATACTTGAGACTGATTTCGTTATTTGGCGAACGTTTGATTAGCAACTAAATGTCTTCTGAAATATGAATTGCACACTCCTTTGGATTACAAAACCTTGCAAAATAAAGGAATGAGTTGAATTGTATTCTTATTTTTGTCATTTTGTTTCTGTCAGGAATCTTGATTATAAGCATGTGGGTTACTCCACTTTTATCCTTGCCTCTCAGATTGGCTGATGAGCTCATATTACTACCGTTGTGCTTTTGATCGGTATGAGTATTTGGAGTACCTAACTAGATCTAGAAATATAGTGGAGTTCTTTAAGGAGAAAGGCTACCCTTCTACACGATTTTAGATTGTAGTGTATTACACGGATTCGTAAAACTAAGGAGGTAGACTATCCTTCTATTTTAGGTTGTAGTGTATTACTATGGTTCGTAAAGCCCTTTTCTAATTCGGAACACTTTGCACGCAAAATTGAGCACCAATGCGCCATATAGTAGCCTACGCTTTTGCCTACTGCGGAAGTTACTCTTACGAAAATTTTATCTCAAAGTACAGTCGTTGCTTCACCAACATATTGCACTTGTGTGTCTGAGACACATTAAAATGCACACAGTGACAGAAAGGTGTTCAATATTTGTGTCTCAAGAAAAGTTACATGGAATCAAGAGGTCTGACTGTATTTAATGGAGCTATAATGGGAATTAAACTTAGAAAATTAAAAACCCCTCGGTCACTATGTGCGTTAATCTTTCTCAAATGCATATAATTATGTGAAATCTCGTGGTGAAGTATTTTGAGATGAATCTATCAATTCTATCCTATTATCAAAATCCACAACATATTTTTTTTAAAAGCGCACTGTTTAGCTCTTTGGTGTGCAATTTTCTATACAAAATGTACTGAATTAGAAAAGGGCTGTGCTCACCACAGTAATCCACTATAATCTAAGGTAAAGGGTGTAGTATATGCCCTTTAAACAGAGACACTGCTTGATACCAATCTTTCGCTTAGCACTCCCATTCACTAGTGCAGACAGCCTTGTTTCCTATACAACTCACTCAGGTTAACAGAATACTTCCGATAACACGCCCTCAGTTGCTTGGCCCAAAGGATGGGTGTGTTGTCTATGTTACTATACAACGACTTTACCCAGTCACATCAGAATTATTTTATGCATCTCTGGTCCAGAAACAAACTAAAGTGTTTTGGGTTGCTTCTAAACAGTGTTGATCATACTGTGCTCCGTGTAGACTTAGGCTGTGAGAGCAGAGTGAAAAACACTTTGTCAAGAAACACAACACTTTTGACTTGGAAGTGCGCGAGCGCTCACAGTATAGACCAGGAACATAGGAATGTCTGTGTGGTTGCCTGGCAAACATCTGTCAACAAATTTAGATTTTTTTTCATTGGTTTGTTTTTGTCTTTAAGTCAGGATGGTGCTATAACAAAAGAAAAGAAAATAGGAATTGTGGTAGTGAGACATATCGACACAAGAAAAAGACATCCCTAGCATTTACTTTATTTGTAAACGTATCGTATAAAACTTGCTTTAAAACACGCGGTATGGTGAACCTCATAAAGATCAGTTCACATTAAGATGCACCGTCCCTTAGTGTCCTTAGAATCTTGGTCTGTAGAAGCATCTTCTCTATTAGAAGGGCTTAACGAGGCCCTGTTGTTGTTTCTTTCTAGGATTTCCTCATTAAATGCCCTTATCAAGTCACTCAGATCTCTAAAGTTTTGTTTCAGATCTTTGCGCATGGTTTTGGTGTATTCCGTAAACTTGGCAAGAGTAATGGCGTCCAAAGGAGGCGGAGAGGTGTGGTTGGCTTCAAAGATCGTCGTTGATGAGGTGGCCTTGTCGAATGTTCGCGATAAAGAAGGCGGGTCAGACAGTTCTCGCTTGACTTTGACCATTTCCACGTCAGGATCAGGTTGGTAGGGCACGTCGGTAAGAAATCGAGAGTTTGTTTTACCATTGTCGGTCAAACCAGTGCTGCTTATTTTCATTGGGCGCTTGTCCTTGTTGGTAAATTCGTAGTATGGGTCGTCCTCGTCGTCGCTGGAAGAATCGTGGCGATTGACACGTGAACCACCTGGACTGTCAACAGTTCTCGAGGAAAGTGAGTACCTGTTTCTGTGGCCATGTCGGCCTACTCGAGTGAAATGGTCAAAGCGTTTCTTCGGACAGTCTTTCGGCGGACTCGTCAACGGCTTTAGCGGAAGATCACTGGAAGTGAATCCTGGCGGATACATGTGCCTTTGATCCATGCACTTCTCCTCCTCAGTGTGCTCATCTCTGTGGATCCGGGGTCTCTTGCCTTCTGCATGAGTACTCACATCGATTTCGCCATTTTTAAACTTCCAGCTGGGACCAGAGATCAGTGACTGAGCTTTCTGACCTTTTCCCTTGTCATAAATGGCCCGTTCAACAGGTGGTGGCGCTTTTATTAAGTCAGGTTCGGCCATCTCGCTTGCAGACCTGCGGCGATCAATACGTCGTTGTGGAGACTTCCATCTTCCTTCCACCTGGCTGCTGGCTCCTTTTTGACAATGCTGAGGCTGAATGAAGAAGACAGTCTAAGTAAACGTGATGAAGTGATGCGAAAACAGAGTGTTTTAACTGTTGTGCAATCTCCATCAAAATGTGGTTACGGTCTTAATAATACTACAGTAGTAGTTTAGTAGAAATAAATCATCGGAAACCGAGAAAAGAAACCGTCAACAGCTCACATTAAGATGTACCGTCCCTTAGTGTTCTTAGAATCTTGGTCTGTAGAAGCATCTTCTCTATTAGAATTAGAAGGACTTAACGAGGCCCTGTTGTTGTTCATTTCTAGGATTTCCTCATTAGATGCCTTTATCAAGTCACTCAGATCTCTAAAGTTTTGTTTCAGATCTTTGCGCATGGTTTTGGTGTATTCCGTAAACTTGGCAAGAGTAATGGCGTCCAAAGGGGGCGGAGAGGTGTGGTGAACGTAGAGAATGGTTTGGCAATAAAATGGTAACCAACATATATGACAGACTGTACAAGGGGTCAAGCATCAGATAGTAAAATATTCATTTGGAAGATGAAAAGAAGTTAGTGGCAGTAAGTACACAGTATCGGATGTAATTTTTTTTTCATATTTGCAAAGCAGATTCGGGCTGAACTACCACGTTTCTCTCAAGCCGCAGCCTAATGATAAGAGTTGTCGCTAGCTCCATCGCAGCATCTGTTTATCTTCAGAGACACTTAGCATCAATTTAGATATTTAGATAGTGCTAACCAGCCTTATTTGGGTTCCCAGGGAAGAAGGGTGACCTCTGTGCCCGTCAATGTCTTGCACGGATGACAGTTACCTTCCTGAATAGTATAAAGACCCTTTTGGGCTTCTTATTAAAATCCTTGTGAGTGTATGATCTCACAACTAAAACATTATACATGAGAACTTTATGAATCGAATTCCAGAGAAAGCAGTCCATAATTTCGAGGATTCAAAAGTAAAAGAGAGTAAAATATGAGGTAGTTTTTATTTCCGTTTTAAGTAGGATGCTGGGACTCAAGTATTACAACGAAGACGAAACTTTTTCAGGTAAAATATTGCTTGAGGACGTGAGGTCTTCTACGAGTTCTTTGCAGGCGTTTCGGATGTGGACCGCGTTGATCACATGCCTAGGGTAATGTATCAGCAAAACTAAAGCACCAATTTGCACATTGGTGTGCAATATTACATATTCAAAGAGGGCCGCATTAGAGTTGCACATCAAGGCACGTTTAAGACTTACTGATCTCAACTCTTATTTGTCTCTTTTTTTGTTGTTGTTGTTTTTGTAATGAACATGCTGTGTTGTGCAACTCTACTTCAACTCTTTTTGGATTTGACATGCCCGTTCGCATGCCTAAGTGCAAAATGGTGCATAAGTTGTGGTGATGTACGTTATTGTTCTAGGCACATGATCATGAATAGAACTCATTATACGTACATTGAAAAGCCTACCTCATGTCCACGAACATTGTTGTTGGCCACGTCACTCTCGTAGTGCCTGCTGCCTGGCCGTGGAACATGACTATCTTGACGGACTAACTTCTCTTTTTCGAGGACGAGTTCGTTCCTGCAAAGAAAAACGTATCGGAGCATCTGACTAACATGGTAATCAGAATACAGTTTTCAGTAACTAAGCACATGACCTATCTCTTCATATTCAAATATAATTATTAGACCCTACATGACAACCTCAAAGGCCTTCCACAAAGAGATTTATATCCGTTTGCAGCCAGCCAGGGAACGCCAGAGCATGGCTACCAGGTCTGTCTTCTTTACAATGATTTCAGAGAGAAATACTGGTCCAACCCTAGGGACCTAATCTCGAGGCTGTGGTCCCAACTGCCCGCCGCTGTCCACCCTGCTCTTCGGCTTTGAAGGCGTTCGTCTACGTAGCGGTTTGGTGCGCCGGATATCCTATCGCCTCTGGCCCAATGTCTTTCTCTGGCTTTGATAATGGGATCTGTCGATCTAGAAAACAGTCAATAGTCTATGTCCTTTGAACTCATCTCACAGCCATGAGTTAGTCAATTATTGCACTGAATCACTTACATCTGCAGCGCAGAGACGCACACAGCGCCTTCTTCGTCGTTTTGCTCTCCCGGAGGCTTTGGATTGGCGCGAATGTCAGCAATAGGTGTTGGTAAATTTGCCGTCTGGGTCGTAGTACTATTGACATTAGGTTTGGCACTTTTCTTTCCTCTTGGTTTTTTAATCTTCGTTGTATACTTGACAGTGGCGTTAGCAAGCAGTTTCTGTAGACAGAACAAATAATATTAAAATCGAAATGAACAGCAGGGGCACAGATAAAGATGTTTATATGTTTGATTGTTTGGGTTAAGGTTTTACGGCCCGTCAGCACGATAACGGCGATATCGCGCCTTTCTGGTTGTTAGACTAACTACTGAGTAGTGCTTCCTGTATCAGTTTTGTTTGGACAGCGACCGCTAGGCCTAGAGGATGATCACCGATGGACAGTTATGAATACTTTTCACTGTCGGCTACCTTGTGGATGATGAACAAACTTTGCTTGCTTCCTCCATTTTTCAGTTACTGTTTTCAACGTTGGAATGCATCACCATCACTTTTTGAGTGCATCACTCTGTGTAGACCCACATGAATGAGAGAGAACCGCACGAAACTGGTGATCAGACAAACGAAAAGCCATATGTTTGGATTAGTGTGTTTTCAAATTCTGTCTAGCGTAATGACACTTGCTTCCGCAGTATTACTAACCCTCTGCTCATCAGAATCCACCTTCACATACAGCTGCATACCGGAACCGGAAAGGGACAGGCCGATTGGCTTCAGCGGAATTTCGCCCATGTTAATATGCTTCACTCTCTTGAGGTAAGCTTTGGTTTCCAGCATGTCATTCGGTTCCAACACCTCCAGCACACTGTCAATGGCTGCTTTCCCATTCGAATTGATGTTCATGTAGGCCAGGTTAACAAAGCTTGCCGTGTCATTCATCTGGACGAACAAGAAGACAGCAGTATTATGAACATTATGACAAGTGTATCTTTTAAAAAATGTGCGAGCTACGTCAGATTGATCTTATCCTGCATGCAGCACAATGTCCTGGTTTGGGGGACGACAGAGATCTATAATCATGTTATGCCAGGGCATCAAGTCACTTGTTTATGCAATATAATATGCCAGGTATACCATATGATTGGACAATCCAATGGCACTATATTTCAGAGTGGAGTCGCATTATTTATGGTTGTCGTCTTTTTGGACAGTGCATCGCCAAGAGTGTGGTATCTTCCAAGCAACTGACTAGTGTTTAGGTACCGATGCCCCCAACTCGGTCATCCTGCTCTTACCTCTACATCTTCCATTAACTCTTCGTCACTTTCCTCGTGATCATCCAAACCAGAAATACAATGTTCCACACTGATTCTGTCGCAAGAGGGAGTACCGTCATCACTGGGGACAAAAAAAAAATGAATGAAAGATCAGGGAAGTAAGTTGGGAATTTGGCGAGCCAAACAGGCAAGGATATTGTAACTCAAACTCACTAATATTTAAGAAAAGCTCAAGGAATAATGGTGGGTATATATATGAAAAGCTCTGGGAATAATAATGGATGGTTTACACAGCTGGGCATATAAAGTATACTTTACATCAGACACAGAGGCTATTGCAGATCATGATGCAATTGTGGCGACAGGGTCAAGTAGGGAACACGGCATGTAGACTGATGCTACGTTGTCTTTTTTTCACTCCTATTTCAATATCATACTCATCAAAATAAAACGGAATCAGGCAGGTTTGTAGCTATATCAGACTCACTCTTCTTCCATCTCAGCCATATAATAAAAAGTTGCGATCTGCTGGCTCGTGCCCTCACTGAAGCATTCCCGTTGTCCCATACAGTCTTGTCTCATTTGCGTAGAGTCACCCTCTGGGTTGGGACTAGGAAACTGTGCGCTTGGCATGGGCGTTTCCTCGATCAACCCTTGTTCCCCAGGGAGGACCTCTGACTTGCAGTTAAGTGAACTGTGCATCGTGAAGTTCCGCTCTTACTCCTACAACTGATAGAAAAGGTTATTTTATTGTTCATTGTGAAAAGTGTATGACGATAGCTGATCAAGAACAACTAAAGTGAAAAAGAGCACAACCGCACAGTCTATTTTCACTAACGTGCATATAATTCAATTTATTCTGGTCATATTTATTTTCGAAGTGCTACGAAACATATGCTGAACTGATCACATCACCCGGGAAGTTGTGAAGTGTAAAAGCTGCAGTGCTGTACTCAACACAGCTGATATCTCTGATGCAAACAGCCAGTTAGAAAGGATTTTCAAATGATCTTCACATCCCCAACAAGAGAAAATCCATGTGGACGTGCCGAGATCGAATCGGGTCCGCTTGCATTGTAATCAAGCGCCGAACCACTGAGCTAACTGTCCCAAGTACTAGTGAGGCAATTCTGATATGCAAAATTTCCATTGGTTACTATTACGGTTTATGTATGCATTCTGACGTGACAAATGTTAACAAATTAGAATCCGGAACTCATACTTACCTCTTACCCTAACCTTATCATGTTCTTTTACCTTGATCCTGAATTAAAGTGATAAAAATAACCAAATAGTCTACTGAATAGTAGGTTAATTCACATACGACTCTAAATTCTAGATCTAGACCTGGTCAAGTGCAAAACAGCAGAGAAGAAAGATAAGGAATTCCTAATGAGACTCACAATCCTGCTAGCTAATAGACATAACCTAGACTACCATAGCCTACCACTGACCCTAACACCTAAAACCACCCTCAACTCTAACCGTAATGACCATCGAGACAAGACGTAAGCTGAGGCGGTCTCTAACCCTGACGTCCGTCGAGATAGATGCATTAGGTGTGAGTCTCATTCGGAATTTCTCCTGAAAAAAGCGTTGAAAGTGTGGAGCCATTCACTCATTCAAAAAAAAAAAAAATGACATCTGGGCTTCGAAAACTGACTGACTCATTGGCGTTTTGGCCCCATCTGGTAATAGAACTGACAAACAGGAAATGTTACGTGTAATTCTAACTTGCATCGTGAAGCTGTCTTCCTAATGAAAAAGTCTTCAGATGCTGGGCTCCTTTTGTCCGTGTGGTCAAATGGTGCCAGAGAGGAGCGTGTCTATGTGACGTGGGAAGTTCAACAGTCAACCGGCAGGAATTAAACACCGTGCTGTAAAGTGCGGCATGGGAATTCCCGAACATCCGAAAATGAAGATGTGTTTTTACCGTTTTAGAGTCTTTATTAGCCTATGCATTTGAAGGACGATTTCTTACCTCCTGTGTGTTTGTTCTCACTAGATGAGCTAATATGCTCTGTTCACACAGTAAAACAGAGGTACCTTCTTCTTCTACACTTTCTTTTCCTCTCCTTCCTTTTCTCTTTTCATTCGTTTTATTGACAGATGTATTCTATACATTTCTTTCTTTCTCTCTTTCTTCGTTTGGTTGGTTGGTTGGTTGGTTGGTTGGTTGGTTGGTTGGTTGGTTGGTTGGTTGGGTTGGTTGGTTGGTTGGTTGGTTGGTTGGTTGGTTGGTTGGTTGGTTTCACGACCGGTCAGTAAGATTACGATTTTATATTGCCTCTTTTTCGTGAGACTAAATTGTTGGCTAGAATTTTGCCCGGACAGCCGCCACTACGCCTCCTCTTCTACGATTTTTAAACTGGTGTGAGATTTTTAACATGCGCGATTGTGCGTCAATATTGCCGAACCGCGAGAATAAACACAGGTGTCCTCATGCACTTGGCATGTTCATGTAACATGGCTGATAAATGCAAACGGACAAATGCACTGATTGTACAAAAAAAATGTTCACTCGAATTTATCTGAGCTTCGCTTGTATTATTTTTGAAAAAAATAATCAATATGCAGATTCAAGTATCCTTTCCGCAGTAAATTCACAGAGCCATAGATTCAAGTAGAAGAGGCTTGTCATTCAATAAATTATTGTCTTTTTCCATTATGTTATCTTCCACATTGTTCAAGCTAGTCCTAACGGTTATTTTTTCCGCATGCAAGCCCTTTAGGTTACAGATCTGTAATGCAGTTGGGCCCCTTTTTACTATCTGGGCAATATTAGCCTTTGGAGCTACCCTCTGAACTCAAAGCTTTAGCTTTCACCCAGACATATATCAGATTATAGCTCATTAATAAGACTGACCTAACCCCAGCAAGCCCATTAAAATTTTGAGCTTGGTTGCTATTTGTAAACACACCCTATCTTTTTCACTAGTCAAGGCCGAACCCCTCCTCGTTCGCCTGTGAGCACACCCTTGACCTGGCAGTCCCAGCCCAGGACTAAATAGTGCCTGGCAAAATAAACTAAAATGGACACAGTTTACCATCACAAATCAAAATTCCCCCCATGGAGCTCTTATTACTGGAAGCAGGTCATATATAAACCCTAAGTAGTAGGACCCAATAGTGAAAGTAGAATTACAGGCCTGTAACCTTTAGTGTCGATTCTACTCTGCGTCAAAGATCCCCCTATCTTTTCATAAGGCGGGTCAGTTTCGTTCTTTTGTTCTGAAGTGGAGGCTCTACGTGTAACATATCCCAGATTGGGAATATGTACTTATGTACAAAACAATTAAACTATAACAAACAACTAAGACAATACGAACAATCAACAGAACAACCGATCAGGCTCACACATTTATTAATCATATTAATCAATACAATAAGTACAAGTATATNTAACAACTTGTTTATAGATACCGACTATCTGACTCGTGACACTACGGTTTCCCAGGGGCTGAAAATGAAATGCTGAGAATATGATGCGCACCTTATGATCTTAAATGTATTGAAATTTGTATGCAAAATTGCACACCAAAATACTGAACGGTGCATTTTTTTCCTCACTTAAGGGTGATTCATTGTCATTCGTGATAGCACCACTGGATTATCTGTCTTGGTGCAGACTTAATAGGAACTAACAATACACTTTGATGTAAAATGAAGTAAATAATGAAGTAACTTTGTATCTAAACATGACATGAAGATTTGGCAGACAACACTCCCATCACAATGTCAACTGTCATCACCTTAGGACAACATTGTGTACAGACTTTGTTCCGGAGAGGCTGGTCAGGATTCAGTCAGGAAGACAACATCAGTGCCAAACATCCTGTATCGGAACAACATGGTGGTATTTATTATATAGCAACAAAAAAAATCGCACAAGCATACGCAGATCTGTCATTGCCTGCCTAAGATTACTAAGAACGACCATTCTGTTTACTCGTTTGTACAGTGAAGCTGGCCATTGTGATTGTTGAAGACCTGCTTCACTGCCACTGTCAACAGAAAGCTGGGGATGGACAATGGAGGCGGCTATTGAAACTGTGTAGCAGCTTCTTTGGACTACACCAGCTCAGACTCCGAACTGTTGCTACAATCTATGCGTGATTCCTTTGGATACATGGTGAAATCATCTGGAAACAATCGTATACCTGGAACCAAATCTGCAAGGGAACTTTCCACAAATAATTGGATTGGGTTTCGTATCGGACTCGCCCGCCTATTTTTGAGGAATTTGACGACAGTCTGCATTCGATAAAACAACATCCGTGCTGAGATGAAGGATAGCAGATTTGATTTCGATCTAGATCTAAACCTGTCCTTTTTTTCTCTCTCTCGTCATTACCAGTACCAGCTGAAAAGAAAACGAGTTGAACTTAGAATCACTTGTGTTTGAACTATTGAGACTCAATGAGAGTAAGACCTAAGACATAGCCTATCTGCTTCGATTTATTCATACCAGTTTTAGTTTTATCGCGGGTTGAAACTTACTAGACTATTGGAACTTCCGGCGGGCAATGCGCAAAATTTTATTTACATCTCTCTCTCTCTCTCTCTCTCTCTCTCTCTCTCTCTCTCTCNTCTCTCTCTCTCTCTCTCTCTCTCTCTCTCTCTCTCTCTCTCTCTCCTTTCTAACTCTTTCTCCTTGCTCTCCTGTTACACTTTCGAACAGTGATGAAAGAAACAATGTAGACAAATCATGTTACTGTAAACGATTGTTTAATGTATATATACGTCTTTATGTATATATATATATATGTGTGCCTAAAACATACTTGTACCTGAATAAATAACATACATTGTACACATTTTGCACACCTACACGGAGCACAGTATGCCTGTTACCAGAGTGGTCATCATTCAATAGTCCTCTCATTCTTTTCGCCAAATAATAGAATACTGAATATCGTTTCCCACCCCCCCCCCCCCCCCNCCCATGACAATCCAAGAAACCTTTTCCCCATTTTTATCAGTGTTAAAACTGGTGATGAGAGCTTATTAAAGTGATGGTTAGACAAAATGTTGCACTCCCAACATATGAGATGGCTTGAGCCCCTACTTTTCATGGAGTAAGTTTCTAAACGTCGAAAAAGCCAACATAGGACACAGAATACAACGGTCGCCTGTTTAAAACAAAACAACAGAATGGAGGAATAGCAAACGTCGTTGCTGTACCAGTACGGACGCAAACCGTAGTGGTTCATGTTTTTGTTTTGTTTTAGTACAGACTTGGCTGTTACGTATATATGAAATAAACCAACCAAAAAGCAATTCATTCTTGTAAGACACATTCATAATCGTGTATGAAATGGTTTTCACCGAAAAATTGGTCAGGGCCGAATAAACTTTCATGCTGGATCCTTTGCGACATTGGTCAGTAGCTTCAGAATAGACAGGCACGGTGGAAAGATGTTTGTGGGAGGTGGGGGGAAGGGGGTGATGAGAAGAAGACTCCATCAGATCGGCGGAACAACGTGATTGTCTGTCGACCATGTGACGAGCAAGACAAGAGATTTCATATCTGCTGTACTTCTGTCCCTGTCTCGTTGCTACCACCAGTGTGATAGCGGTCATCTGGACACATACGACCTACCACTTTCAGTTCTAGAACACAGACCCTTGTTTTTACCAGAATTCATCTAAAAGTGGCAGATAATGGGATGATGCCGATGAAGCGCCGAACTCCGGACAGTTTCCGAGATAACGGTGCAGTCTGGGCATTTCCATTAAGTATTGTGCAAGTCGTTCTAAGCCAGCAGATCTACACTGCCTGCATACCACAACGCTGACACCTAGCTCATAACATAACTCTTTTCCAGAAGTTCACTGTTCATGGCATCTAACATACAACTTTAATTATATTTTGGCCTATCATGAGATCTCCGCGAAGCTTTACCCAGCCCTGATATTTCATGGAAAAACTAAAACCACCATTTCATATCATGCACTTCATTTCCAAAGATGTCGAATAGAACATAAAAAAAAAAAACAAGTACGCATGTTTACCTTGCACCAATTAGCACATACATTGCGATATTAATCTGTTGCGTCATCAGTACTTCTCGTTGTCGCTAAAAGTAGCGTATTCCGCTTATACGATACCTTGAATCTAAATGTCATGAGTGTGATAGTTAGTAAAATGGAATGTCGGATGATCTTATATATAATATGCTTGCATGTTATATGTCGCGATTTCAAGTTAAATTCTAACCTTCGGCTGTCCAACGTTTATCCCATACGCGCACGTGCACATGTCGTCAGGATGTTTAGATCAAAAGACGAAAGAAACATCTCTCAACTCTCGTACCATGTAAACAAGGTTATGGTCATTCTGTACACGTCTTGGATTTATGAGTTAGGCACAGAGGAAAACGCTGAATATGTTTGCGTCCATATCATTACTAAATTTTGAATGTGTGTTGTCCACATGCAACATTTGCTTTTATAGAATTATTATTACATTTTTGTGTTAGTATTGTTGCGAAGCGGAACAACATCGATTTATTTCATTGCTGAACTATTTTGTTTTCTTTAATCTTGTGTTGAACGTCCATGAACGCAAACAACTCAGAACATTTTCCTATAATGCTGTAGTACATAAACCCAGGTCTAGACAGTCTTCTGAATTATGATTGTTACTTATTCATAGAAACTGAATCCTAATTATTGAACTGTCTGTCTCTAATATTCTTCGCCCTCCCCTTCGCCTTCTTCGGCAACGGAATCTAGGCCGACCTCTTCATAGTCCTTTTCCAAGGCAGCCAAATCCTCACGTGCTTCAGAAAACTCTCCTTCTTCCATGCCTTCACCAACATACCTGAAATGTACAGAAAGTCGTGCTGTGGCGTGAGCAGTGGTAAAATAATCATTTACCAACACGGACAATATTAAGCACACAATCTTTCTGCCTGCCTGCCTGCCTGCCTGCCTGCCTGCCTGCCTGCCTGCCTGCCTGCCTGCCTGTCTGTCTGTTTGTCTGTTCCTACAGGTAAGCTTTATGTTAAATCATATACAATCATTTTTATAACGTAATGTTTAAGGGGGACAAAATCTCACAGTAACACTTTGTCCCGAGAAAGTATCTCATGGAGAACAAAATCTGACCTCACACCGGCCACCTGTGCAAGCGAATGTGTGTGTCTTTGGTTAGTGGAATGGCCCTAAATCGGAAGAACTAAAACAACAAAACAGGAATTTAATATTCAACATCAGTCCAGAACTCTTCTTTCTCTCTCTTCACAACTCCTCCCCCTCCCGGAAACAACAAGCCCGGCTCCATGTTTCTTGTTATTGTGCCATCTACAAGTTTGTAAACTATTAATTCTCTTAAATCATCTCCTTTTATGCCCTGGCATCCCACAAAAGTGCCGAAGGTGGTGTATAGCTGTAATAAATGAATCATTTCTGGTACTAAAATACAACTTACCAATGGACAAAGGCTCTCTTGGCATAGAGTAAATCAAACTTGTGGTCGAGTCTTGCCCAAGCCTCGGAAATGGCGGTTGTATTACTCAGCATGCACACAGCTCTCTGGACCTTGGCCAGGTCACCCCCTGGAACAACAGTCGGCGGCTGGTAGTTAATGCCCACCTTGAAACCCGTGGGGCACCAGTCCACAAACTGGATCGTGCGTTTGGTCTTGATGGTGGCAATAGCGGCATTGACGTCTTTGGGGACCACATCGCCTCTGTAAAGTAAACAGCAGGCCATGTACTTGCCATGGCGAGGGTCGCATTTGACCAGCTGGTTGCCAGGCTCGAAACAGCCGTTAGTTATCTCTGCCACGCTCAGCTGCTCGTGGTAGGCCTTTTCTGCGGAGATTATGGGCGAATGAATAACTAAAGGGAAGTGGATTCTGGGATACGGAACTAGATTCGTCTGAAATTCCAGAAGATCAACATTCAGGGCACCATCAAATCGTAACGAAGCCGTAATGGAGGACACAATCTGAGCCACCAGTCGATTCAGGTTGGTGTATGTCGGGCGTTCAATGTCCAGATTCCGTCTGCAAACGTCGTAAACCGCTTCATTGTCGACGAGAAAGGAAACATCGGAGTGTTCCAAGGTGGTATGGGTGACGAGGATGGAATTGTACGGCTCTACGATGGCTGTGGAAATCTGTGGCGCTGGGTAAATAGAGAATTCTATCTTCGACTTCTTGCCATAGTCGACGGACAATCTCTCCATGAGTAATGACGTAAACCCCGAGCCAGTGCCGCCACCAAAGCTGTGGAACACGAAGAACCCCTGTAGGCCGGTGCATAAGTCAGCAAGTTTCCGTATTCTGTCTAGAACTAAGTCAACCACTTCTTTCCCAATCGTGTAGTGTCCTCTTGCATAATTGTTTGCCGCGTCCTCTTTACCTGCACGAAAAAGGCAACTTAATGAGATGGTAAAGGTACACCAAAGGTGCGGCCTCATCTGATAACGGCCCCATTTAACTAAATTCACATTTTGTAGGCTGCTCCCAGCTCACCCAGGATATTAACCTCAGAGAGAAACAATCCCTTGATTCTCAGACATAGGCAGAGGGCTTTGAATGTTGACATTGAATCTTAGCCTAAGCTTTGAACAGCTCATCCTGTCCCACATTCATGTGTCACTGTCCCTATCACTGACTACCAAATGCCGTATCCACCCCTATTTCCCATCAACATCAACTCTGGTAGCCAACAAGGTATCATCGTCAGAGTATATTTGACAAAATGTTTTAAATATCTGGGGTCCAGGCGGTGATAAATCAGAAATTCATGTTATGACACTACACATGACATTATTAAAATCAATTCACATCTTGTGATGAGCTGTTGATCAGAAAAGGCATAGCTTAAGCTTTTTCCCCTTCCCACCCCAACCCTCAACTCTATCCCAACTCCAGTATGACAGCCCACTGACGTAATGAAGACCTCCAGTTTCTGGAGTTAAAAACCTAGTCAGAGAAGATAGAATTTGTCTTTATGTAGACAAGCTCTAGAATTAATTCAACATACCCCACTTTACTTTTTGCGTCGATTACTTTTATGGGCATTAGGACTAGAGATGTTTCTCAATGGGCATCAGGGTTAGGAATTTAAAACCTTGATGGTCATTAGGGTTAGGTTTAGAGTTAGGATCACCTCGTATGTCATCGCCGCTTTAAGTAAAGTTTATCCAACGACTTCAGTCCGTAAGCACCGTACTGGCTGCGTTTCTTATGTCCTCTGTGAGTATTAAATGACTTCATTTTGAGGATGAAAGGGCGTTCCGTGGGCATGCCTCGGATATCGCATGAAACAGGTAGAAGTTGTTATCAATAGGCAAGCCAAGAGGCTGCGTCTAATGCGGAAGCAACAGGTGACATGCACTGACTTGCGAGTGGTCTTAGCTTTACTTATATTTTTGCCTCATTCATTAGCATTCCGATCACCGTTGATTCTTGCCACATCCTCTTCAGACACAAGGAGGTGATCGGATATCGTATGTAATAGAAAGTTTATTAGTGCCAACGGCTAATTTGAAACCACAATTAATGAATGCCGCCATTGTGTGAGCTTCTCATGAAGACTGCCAGACCTTTTGTTTTTTCCGGGCGGAGCTAAATCGCACATTTAAAAGAGCCAAACCATGTCTGGAATGTTACAGAGAAATGCAAGCACGTTTTAAAGAGGAAAGTCAATTTTGACCGAAAGTCTTTGGAGCCAACAAGGAGCCGAAGAGTCAGACAGTTATTTGGGAGCCAAGGGCTTTCAAAAAGAGCCAAAACTCCGGAAGAGCCAAGGCAAGTCTGGCAACCCATGGATTGGAACGTGTATATTGTCTAACTCTAAAAAACATCTAAGCTCCACTCATAAATCGTTTAGACTCCGCCCCATTGGCTGTCTGAGACTAGCGAGACGAATGTGAAAGAATCAAAAACGCAACCCATGATAGTGATGTCACTCTCCAGTCTAGTCTAGACCAGAGAAGCTGTGATAGTCTAGACGATTTAAACAAATGTGAATGTGTCGAGAGCAAAAAACATCGTGGTGTGTATTTGCAAGTCAAGGAAGTGATAGAAATGTTCCAATTTTGTTCAGTTCTGGCATTGTCGACAGCTGGTAGACTGCGGGTCTCTGGGGGTATAGAATCCAAAGACTTTCTCAATGTATGTATTATGATTGCTGTTAGGAGTAGATTTAGGTATAGCTAGATAGATTTAGAGTTATGTTCAAGATTAGGGTAAGGCTAGGAGTGTGACTACGCTTAGGAGGTAGTTAGGGGCGGGCCAGCGGTAAGGTTAGGGATAGGATTAGATTTAGGGAATAAGCAACTTCTGACTCCGTCTTCAAAGAGTCTCTAAGTACCGTCCCTACGCCTCTTTGAGGGTGGATTCCCGAATGAGACTCACATCTCTAGCTCATGTATGGACGGATATTAGGGTTAGGGTTAAGGGTAGGGTCAGGGTAAGGTCAACTTTGGGGTTGTAATGGTAAGCATAAGCTATGGTTAGGGGTGTGAGACTCCTGAGGAATTCCTTCTCAGGGTTCAATCTCCACTCAATCACAGTTGGCTGTGAAGCGCGTTTGGAAATCCTTCCGTGGAAAACAATCACTCACCTGATATTAATTGCTCGGGGTGGAAAAGCTGTCGATATGTTCCTGTCCTCACTTCGTCAACGACCGTAGGTTCTAAGTCAAGAAATGCTGCTCGGGGCACGTGTTTCCCTGAGCCTGTCTCGCTGAAAAATGTGTTGAAAGAGTCGTCTCCGCCCCCAATGGTCTTGTCAGAAGGCATTTGTCCGTCTGGTTGAATACCATGTTCCAGGCAATACAGTTCCCAACATGCGTTACCTATCTGGACTCCGGCCTGGCCGAGATGGATAGATATGACTTCTCGCATTGTGGCTGGTCCTCTGGTTGAACGCTAATGTCAGACCTGCCTAAACTGTTACTATTTCTTGTTTAAAGTACCTGTTACGGACGCAAAGATTGAGGATTTGTGCGGTCAGTAGTTCCTTTGGTGCAGCATCAGTCGAACCAGGGAAGATGGTTTCCATGCAAAAGGAATCACGACGTCATTGTGCTGGTTACGTCAGCGCGCACATGTTGTGCAGAATACCAACAATGCACTGCGTATTGTCCACAACTTTGTTTTGCGCCATCAATTCGTGAGCATTCGTTTCCTTCTTGGCAGTACATTTCTGGCAAATTACTTTTTAATGTACTTTTTTCTCTGTCCCACTTTTCATTAATCTATCCATCAAAATTTTGTAATGAGATTTAAAGTTCACTAAGTGACATATTCGATTAAAATGAGATCTACTGGAATGGGCCGCTTTGGTCACGCAACAAGGGTAACACTTCACCGTAACTAGTGCACCATTTTGCATTATGGCATGCACTCTTTCATATCAGATTCAAAGAGAGTTGCACCAGATTTGCGTACCAAGTATGTTCGAAGCAAACTAATCTGAACTTCCACTTTTAGGGGCATTGCTTTACACTGAACATGCCGAGGTATGCAACTCTGCCACAACTCTCAGGATTTGAGATGGAAGATTGCAAGTCAAATTATGCAATATTATACAGTTGTTATGGTAACCGTCACGTGACCATGAGTACGCACTGCAGAGCCCTGAATTTTAACAGAATCCGATGATAAACCTAGAATGCCTGTGCTCTGTGATAAATAATTTAGTGATTGCAGTTGAACCCGCACTGGGAGTAGAGCATTTCGCACGACTCATAATGCTTAACCCAGATTTATGAAAGTTTTTTGGGTAGCGTTAGTAGAGAGCTTCCATTTTGTCCCAGAATATTATTGGTGTGCGGTGGTTTCAACTCAACACGCGTCCTGCCATTTAGTTCGAGGTTCTTGCCGTTTTGTGCTACATCTTTTAAAATAACTTTTCTTCTTCCTATCCAGCAACGACGGGTTCAAACGACGTATTTAGTTGTGGAGTTGTTTTCCGAAGTAAATAAAAAATCTCTACATGGCAGCCCAGAGCCTACGTCGTTAGTCAAGCGCCGGGTGCCAATTCAGTGTCGATGGCCGCGTCTGACATACAGCTAGAGATAACAATTAATTGTTATTTTCCACTCCCTGTGATATAAATCCTGTATTTGTTGATATTTTACTTTGTGAGATCATCCTATATGGCGAAATGCACATGCTCCATCACAAACACTTAGATAAGTAAAAAGCGATAGGAATTTGACGCACATCAAATACTTCTGGTAGGGCTATACAGGGGTTTAAAAAATCTGGTTTTATTTATAAGTAGGTTAAGTCACTATAGGCCTATATATTAGCACCAAACCATACTGTCTACATGTAGGCTACGTACATGTCTACAAACAGGGAATCAAAAAGAACAGTCGGTGAATTCAGAAAAGCAGTAGAAAACATCAAGATTTATTGTTCCTCAGTTCTGCATAGGACACCAAAATTAACACATAATATGTAACATAAAACAAAGATCAAACTTCTTTTGGGAAATCTAGCTACAATATTTGAGGAGGGAGATACGATGAGCGAGCCTTCACTTCTGTTCTTTTACCGATTATATAGTTCGCTCATAATCTGAAATGGCTCCTCTCCTCGTGTCAGTGTCAGTCTTAACAAGATGGCTATCAAGACATGGTCTACTGGCTTCGCTGTTTCATCTTGTGGTGGACAACTGAGCCCGTGGTATCTTACAAACTTATCAGCGAAAAAAGCCATTGCCGATTTTAGAGAATAATGGGTTGCTGTAATACATTCCGATACAAAGGCTTAATAATAATGTTGGTTTTCCCACCAGAATCATTTCTTTTTTTTGTTTTTTTTTTTCATATTCGTGATCTAGGTCTACATCCATGCACCAGAGCTCAAACCCTAACAAATTATATTTTCACCACACTGTGAATGCCCTTCACTATATCCAGTGACAGATTTCGAGAAGACAGAGCCGTTCAGATTTCTCAAAATAAAAACAGTTTCGAGGAAGATACATCCTTTTTATTGGAAGACATTAGTGTTCATTTCTCCTCCCTCTCCACAAAATTAATAATGAGCCAATTATACCAATTATACAGCTGAGATCACCGTCCATGTTCACGTATATCATCGTATTCCACAGGTTTGATGAGTAGAATTAAATGGGATCGCATACAACATATTGCAAGCATAGCAATATAATTCCCCATGAAATTGTTATGATTTCAATCGCTTTGCAATGTACGACGTGCAGTTAGTTTCTCACCCATTTGTTACAGTCAGCCCTTAGAATCGATACATCCCGGAAACAGCATTCTCGTGCTGTAAACGGACGTATCCGTGCGTCATATTTCCTATTTATACGTACAGGCTAATGAGCTTATGGTAATTTGGTAACACCAGTATTTGAAACTAAAAATGACGTTGTGACGGGGATCGCACATAGAGTCCGATGATGTTGTTAAAAACGACCTAAAATTCTGAACAAAGTAATACTAAAATTGGCTTTTGATCTAAGTTATGAAATGTGACGTTATTCGTCAATAGAAACGAATTACATGTCGTCACAGTTAAAGGCAGATTACCAATCTCAGATACAGATAGTTTGCAATCTGGGCTGCTTTTGTGCTCCCTCCATTCATCAAATGTCAGAGACAAAGAAAATAACAAAGTCACTGGTTAAATAAAAAATTGTACCAAAGCTTGAGATAGACATTTTTTTCTTGCATTATCTGGTACAATTGTTCTCCCTCTCCTGAAAACTTCACTCCAAATAAATTGACGAACTACCTATGACTATGGCAAATTGATCTGATTTGTAGAATTCGACGTTATATGTGAACAGTGGCAAATAACAAGTGGACAAGGGAAAACGGATCAATCTCTTACTGGATAGTGAACGAGACAATAAGAAAAACAGTGAGGACGCGAACATGGAAACACATCTCTGTCTCATTTCAGTGGTGTTTTATCCCCTTCTCCCACCACCGGACTCCGCATGTGCACTGGCATGAAAGAGATGTCCAGATAAGTAGATTTCTTCCTCTTGATTTTTTTATTTTTCTTTCTCACCCAATGTTGTGTGTGTGTGTGTGTGTGTGTGTGTGTGTGTGTGTGTGTGTGTGNGTGTGTGTTTGTGTGTGTGTGTGTGTGTGTGTGTGTGTGTGTGTGTGTGTGTGTGTGTGTGTGTGTGTGTGTGTGTGAGTGGTGTGTAAATTAATACACTTCATGAAAACAATAACAAGCAAATGACACTGAAAAGTAACTCGAGCATAATGAATAGTTCCTCACAAACGAACTTGTTTGTAGCGTTCAAATAGGATTGCTAGCAAACCTCTAACACACACCACGGTGATGTGTGTGTAACTACCTATGGTGTACATTCGTGTTTTCCAAGAGGACCACAAGCGGATATAGACTGAGAATGTATTTATGCCTCAGTAATGATAATCAATGAATTCGTCATAATAAAGAAGGCCTCTTGATATTTCATTTTATTGTGGTATGGTAAATTTACAACCCGTTCAGGAAAAGTAATGATAGACAGTGATTGCGAATTACAACATACTGATATCACGTTCTCTTCAGCCGATAGGTCGAAAGGGCCTATTGTATGTTATGTTATTTACAATTCATAGTTAACATTCAGGCTTCATTGCCCACCTGGAGGCTATTAAGCAGGAAAAGAGAAGATCTAGCTATGATTCGTTTATTTGTGGAATTAAGGTAGAATAACGAAATGGATATAATACCATCATGACAATTGACTGGTCTTTCACGAGAACATTAGAAAACTGAAGCCTGAAGTTCCCAAATTCTCACGATTTCTGGTCCAAACTTATTCAGCAGCAATGATCATCAGATAACATCGTGACAAATAATAATATGACTTAAGGCTTGGAATCTCTGACTCCGTACCTTTTACCAAATACTCTAAATCACATGAGGTCTGCTCTTGCGTGTTTCTCTTAGTCAAATGGTACATTGAATTTTTTCATGACACAATCCATTCGAAAGTTCAGGCTGGTCTACTTTCAGCGCCACCATCAAACTCAAAGGCACCTGGGATGTAAAACAAGCAAAAAAAAAAAAAGGTTGCTTGCCATCATTGCAAGCAAAGGATAAGTTACATTTTGTATGTACACAGAATGCAGGACGCAAGACCAACCACTTTGCGTATCTGAAAGAGCTGATGAGATAAGAACGATCGGTCCACAATCCCAGACAAATAAAATCAATAGCTTCGCCATCTGCTTCCTTCGATCCCACCCTTATATGAAATGGGTGGCGTCACGCCTCTGCCTCGAATGGACATGGGTGAAACCACACTGCGTCTGGTTGTTCTGAAGTAGTCGTCTTCCTCATCGTCCCGATCATTGTCGTAACCTCCTTCAAAGGCGTCCGGGATCATGAGGGTGCCAGCTATGAGGATGAGGGTCATGGCGATGACAGTCAGGCCCAGGGAAAAGGACACTTCGAATGGGTCAGGCATGGTTGCGACGAATATGATCATGCCGACAAAACTGCAGGTACCTGAGAAAAGAATTTGTGAACATATTGATCTTATTGTCCTGACATCTACATAGTTTGAACTTTTACATAAGAATTTGCTTCACTCATTCATTCTCTCTGGTAAACACAAAACAAAACAAAACAAAAAACCCAACCCCCAAATCTAAGATGTTTTGTCTAATAGAAAAGTACGAAAGCATAATAAGATTTGAGAATCCCTAAAATTTGAATTTTAAAGTTTTTCGTAGAGGCCTGTCGTGATCCTTTAGCTAAGAACAGCTTCTTTCGTGATTTCGTGATTCAGATAACCTACATGTAGAAAAGACACCGTTTCCATTATCACGTGGGTGTCTGAAGGGGAAGCATTTGCCGTGCATAAGACTAGAGGCTAGAAAGAAGGTGCAGAATCTTTTCGTAGGCAACTTTCATTCACCCAATTTAGTTTTTGTAGCGTGCTTTCATCATACAACACCCTGCACTGCATGGTTCCCGGGTAAGTGCGTATGTACAACTTACTGTAAGACTTAATTATCTCGAATTCCAGGGAACAGGTCCTAGATTTTGAGTTTGTGAGGTTTTGAATTCATTGTGTACAATCTGATACAGGCAATAAAGGACTCAGGATCAGAGCATTTCATTGATCACGGCAAGCAAGCCTTTCGACCATACGTTTCACACGTGACCCAGTTTCTAGGTATAGACGCTTATAGACATAATAATCTTGACTAACGCCACGAGCCCACCGGAGCTCATCAAAGTCCTCCCATTCAGACATTCTTTTTTCCGACTCGTAATGAGGCAATGGGAGAAAACCTTAATTTCAGCTATCAACAATTTTTTTTTTTAAACGTCAGCAGTTTCTTTGCAATGTTCGCAGTAATTTATCCAAGCTGTTGATGAATAAATAAGAGGGTGGGTGAATAAAATCTTGATCGAGAATTGTTGGCGTTCATTTGTTTCACAAATGCCTTAATTTATTTCGTAATGGAAATTTGGCATGTTTCCATCGACTAACGTAAACAAAAACAAATAAATCTACTATACTTATGTCTCATATATATTATATATATATGTTTTTACTCATGACGTCGTATTTTTATTGCTCTGGGAAATATTTATGACCCTTTTGTATTTTCGTTTACATCCATCATGTCTTTTGTTTTCGCTCTCGTTTGTTGTCAGATTCTGATTTTGATGTCTCCCCCAGTCTCTTCAAATTTGTATCTTCCTTCCCT
>JAWQUT010000094.1:1364267-1383224 GCA_033807755.1 Ellobium chinense
TAGATGTTTTGATACAATGAATTTGTGTTAAGGAACATTTTCCACCCTTTCATGAGACTTCATTCTTACAAGAGAAACACATTAGGTTACTATGATCACACAGCCCCTGTATCAGTGAAAAGAGGAAAGGAAAATAATTAATTTGTTAAATTTATTTTACTCTGCAATTGCTTTACTTCTTTCCTAGTTGTAAGAATAATATAGAAAGACTTAAATTGATGGTATGGATATATTTTGTCATCAAATTCTAAAATGAACTTTCACAGCAGAATAAATATACTCAAGTTATCAATTAATACAGTTTTGTACAGTGTCTAATGGCTTTGCACCAGTAGCAGTGTGAATTATTTTGGTGAGCTGCTTTTAATTTCAGTGGGAAGTTCTGTAACTGATAGTAAAGAACAAGATGGAATTTTTTAACACACATGAATAAGTTCTCCCCATTGATTACAAATTGTTTGTCACTGATTTATTTGCAGTTGAAGAAAGGAACAATGAAGACCAATGTTGTCACAGTGTGTCACCTGTTTGTGAAAGCAGAAATACTTCATGTTGGATGGATAACTCAACTATTGAGCCAGAGGTCTTGTTGAGGGCCTATTCTGATGTAATTACCAGACAAATGTATGATTGCCTTGAAGAGGGAAAACAGTTTTACTTTGATGCAACATCTCCAGACACTCCTGTGGTAGGAATGAAACCCTTCAGAGCAAGACAAATGGGTGTAGATAGATGTATGTACAAGGAATCATCTTGCCCATCTTCACCACCTCATGCATCTCACAGGATTCAAGAATCCATATTATCACACATTCCACTGGCATCACCATGTCCTTCCTGTAAAAGCAGTCCTAGTAAATACAGAGATTGGCTTTCGGAGCATTCATGCTCAAGTAGAAATCTATCCATTCCACACTCTCATTATCACTGCCTTTCTTGTGAAAGCACCAGCATGGAACAACCACATGTTATCACTGCATCATCAGAATCATGCACTTGCATTCCCACCTGTAGTCTCTGTAGGTCATCTCATGCTGTCAGACCTCAGAAGTATCACATTTGTCAAGAGCCCTCAGCTGCATTCAAATGTTGTGAATACAGGAGACAAATTGATAGATCTCCATCTTCTTCCAGGCTTGGTTATCCACGAGGGATGTCATCTCCAAACTTGCATAGGCATTCACAACCTCTGTCATCTCCAGGCAGAGCTGCTTCAGTTTCCATTAAAGGCAGTCCATCAAATTCATCTCCTTCTAGACCAACAGGAAAGTATGATCATACCATAAAATCACTTGTCAGGGAAAGAGACCGAGATCCTTACTCCAGCTCAGTAGTAACTTCTGAAAATGAAACTTGCATGACTGTCTTAAACAAACCTAGACATCTGTATAAATCTTCAGGAGAATTGAATGTCAATGAAATGGCTCATGGTGGCATGAGAACTGGTTCCATTTTTTCTAGGAAAAGACTGGAAAAGAATGAAATGTTTCACAAGGATAAGTCTCCATCAAGGAAAGTAGGAGAAGGAAGCCTTCAAAGAAACCCATATTTTAAAGGCAGTAGGGTGAAGACAAAGTCAGTAGAGTCTCCACAGAGTGATTACTTCAGTGCATCCACTTCTAAATCATCATCACTTACCAATGTCATGCCAGAAACACCATGCTACAATGAGAAAGATCCTCTCCCTGATGACTGGAAAGATCAAAGATTTATGTGTGATGGGACCAAACATTATTTTCCACCCTTATTGCTTGACAGTACTGGCTTGTCCAGTCAAAGAAAAAGACAAGATGAAAAACACACAAAGTCACAGGAGAATGTTCCTGCCACTAAAAAGTCACTTGAACCTAGAACTGCCTCTTTGCCTGAAACACAGAGTGATCCTCAAGAGCGAGTTGCCAAATATATTCTTTCAGCACAAGACTTCATGTCTAAATGCAGTGTGGAAGATCACAATGATACAGTCTCTAAGAATGTTTCTGCTGTGAACAAAAATGTCATGTTAGCTAAAGCTCATGACAATGCTTTTTTGATGGAATGCTCAAATAAAAAAACTCCACATAAGACAGGTGTGTCCCCTACAAATGTGCCAAGTATTCTCAGTGAGAAATCCAGCAAAACAATGAATGTCTCTGATTCTTCTGTAGAAACATTTGCTACATGTGATGAAGGTTACAGTGACACAATCTCTCAAGATATTATCATCTCTGAAGTGGAAAAACGAAAGCCTGACAGTGACCAACTGAACATGAAGCATGAAGAAGCTGCAGCATCTGGTATCAATAGAAATGGTAAAATTACAACTGATCCGTTCTCCTCAAAATGGAAGCCACCAATAGTGAGGATTATTGATGATGACATTATGACTTCTGATGACAGCTTCATTCAGCGGGCTCGTTCTCCCAGAGTGTACAGAATGAAAATGAAATCAAAAAGTCCAGATTGTCATCCTCATTATGCACAAAAATTCTTTAACACAAATTTAAACCAGCAGCAAGTGTTGCGAGAAAATTCGGCTGAAAACAGGACTAATGACTCTTTTCAGACTCTCACAGGCAATAAACGCCCTTCAGATGAAAGCATTTTAAGTAACCTGTCAGTGAAGGAATATGTCTATAAGGATAAAGAGAGAGGCATCACTTTAATTGAACGTCATATCCCATCCGATTATGGTAGCAGTGTAGGTCGCAGATCATTAGACAGTTTGAGCAGCAGGACAACCATTGATTCGCAGGCAACCCTTATCTATGACTGGCGCACTCTGAATGAGGTTGCAAAGTTCCCAGCTGAGAGTCGTCCTACGAAGGTTTGTGACACCAGGCGCCCACAGTACCACCAAACACACTTGAGAAAAGAAGAGACCTCTTCCTCTGAGGATTCAAGCAGTTATGAAAATGAAGCTGATAATGATGATGAGACTATTGTGGGGGGATCATTGCCAACCCACCTAGAAAGAATGACCTGCCAAGAGGTCTCACAGGAACTGCAGAAATATGGAGAAATCCCAGGCCCTGTAACTCCTGCAACAAAGCAAGTATACCTGCGACGCCTTGCCAGCCTGGAGTCTAATCCTGGTCTTGTGAGATTATCTAACGCTTGTCCAGGTAAGATATCACATTTCTCATCTTGCTTAGGGAGTCTCTTTCAAATGAACAGGAAATTTGATAAGTGTTTTACTTGGACTAGCCTTTTACCATCATTTCAATGATTTTTTTTTCTTAGCAAGATGCTACGAGTAATTTTAGGAGGATGAATAATTAGAAGGAGCATAAAACTCCTTCATTAAAACATTAAGCTGGTGGTATGTAGGTTCAAAATTTATAATAACTGCATACAAGACTATCCTTGAAAAATGATCTTGTTTCAGATTCACGTTTGAATATTATACAGTATGTTAGTATGAGACCGATGGAATTGTTTTATGTCTTGGTATCACCAGCTTAAAGAAAATGAGTTATCATGAAATGTGAAAAAATATATGACTGTAGCAACAGCTTTTTAACAGTTTAGCAAGAAATTGAAAGTTAAAGAACAGAGCTAACACTGGGTGTAACAATCGAAGAGTTTCTGTTTTATTTAATACACCAGATTTTCCCTGTGAACTGAGGCAAGCCCTAAATGGCCGCTTTGATGCTTCAGGCCTTGAGGAACTGGAATCTAAAATGGTGGAAGTTTTCAACACATCAACAAATGGCCGTCAGTGGCGAGAGGGAACAGTGAAATCTTCATTCACCTATTTGCTATTAGATCCGCGCATCACTGACAATCTCCCTTTGAGAGCCAAAGATCTGTGTATGTATCAATGATCCATTTCCAAATTTACATCAATTAATCCTGAGACGGATCTAAAGCAGAATGAAATGTATTGAGTCTGCTTAAGTTTTAATTGAAGGAGCCAGGGATATCAGTTCATACTGATGGCCAGAAAGGTACAACTGGGGATTTAAGAATGTGTTCATTTAAAGAGATTTCTATGTATAATCCAGTTGTTATGATTCCTAGGTTCAGGAACATCTTTGTCTGGACTTGAAAATGGTGTGAAGTATAGTATTCATTCCCTTCTTATGTGTAAAGAATTATGTACTGTAGTGCCAGGTTGAGAAGAATCTCTATAGAAATGATTTATCATTAGAAGTGGAATATGAGATCAATGATGAGACTAACATTTCACACTTGTTATTACTTTTCTACAGCTGACCTGGAAACCTTCAAAACTTTCATATGCTCAATCTTCTACATTGGGAAAGGGAAGAGAGCCAGGCCATACTGCCATCTGTATGAAGCTGTTTCAAAAATGAATAAGCCACATATCAAGGTAATCTTGAACTCCTCCTTGGAGACAGAATACAAAAGTTTTTGATCTAACAATAGCTGGGTAATGTCAGATGTGAATTGCATGGTGGTTTTATGCCTCCCCATATACCCAGAAATCCACTTGCAGATTTAGGATTCTATAATGAGCCCAAGCATGAATTTGTTGGAAGCATAGTGAATAAGACTCTATCAGTCTGAATGGGTACGTTGTACAGTTCCCACTGCCGAGAGTCATTGTGCTCTATCTAAAGTCTTAATGATTCATTACTTGCAATGGGAATGATAATGTCAAAGTAGCCTTAAGCATCTCTTTCTGAGCTCTCCAAATATTTCTGACCGGGGTTCTGATTGATGCACAGGGATGGCAGAATGCTTACAATTCTTGAAAAACCAACAATCAGATTTGAAAGATAAAAAGTATGTTTTAACAAGCGAACAAGTAGAAAATGACAAAGCAACTTCCTGTATATTGAGCAGACACCTCTGCAATCCCCATGATTTATATTTGGATATTTTCAGATCTAGTCACTTTTGATATTTTAGCCCTATGACCTGGTCTACAGTGCTACATATCGATCATTGATGCTTCAATGGTGAAGAACAGCAACTTTAATGTATTTCAGTTTCCTTCTGGTAACTCAGTATCTCACAGACATAAAAATTTACAGCCACACAAACTGCAATGGACTTTGTAAGTCAGACCATTTGAAACCAGTGAAGCAATCTCAGAGGATGCTACTTAATTTATTTTTTTTTGTGCGTGTGTGTGTGTGTGTGTGTGTGTGTGTGTTCACGCGTGTGCGCGCGCGTGCTCATATGCATGTGCATGTGTATTAGTATGTGTGTACACACTCATATATTCCTCTATATAGTTTGCTGGCTATATTTAAGGGCTAAAATAAGTCCTAATCTTTGTGTTTACTCCATTGCTGTCATCATATCATCTGCCTATCACGTTCACACTTCTGTAAGTCAAATTTTTAGTTTTGTCTCAGTGGAGTCAGTTTTGGCTATCTCCATTTTTATGAGTGTGAAATTTAACAGCTAACTTGAATGCCATACTGTCATTATTGGCGTATTTTGATGGAACTGATTTCAATCATTATTTCCAGATGAGTGCTAAGGTGAAGCAGATAGTAGACATATGGAATGCTGGACTTGGTGTGGTCTCCTTACACTGTTTTCAGTCAGTTATACCAGTTGAAGCATACACAAGGGAGGCATGTATGATAGAGGCTGTAGGTAAGTAAATTAATCAGGTTGGCATGGTTAAGTTATGAAGTTGTGTGCTCATTTTCAGTGTAACCCGGTTAGCTTTTGTGCCATTTATGTTTAGACTTGTCATTAATCATCGAGTGTGTGTCCTCTTGTATAATGCTTTTTTGTACTATAAATGTACCATAAGCTGTTCAATAAACTTGTTAAACTTGTTGATTATAAACTTTGGGGCTTTACAGGGACTTGTTAAGCATTTCTGTTTCACAGTATGTGTGTATGCTGGAGAACATCAGTTAAATCTGGTACTCTGTAGATTATTTTAAAAGAAAGGCTTTGTTCCCATGTCTCACTTTCATCCCTGAGTAGTGGTCCATATAGTTGAAAATAACTTTCCTTGAATTGTTAGCTCCAAAAAATAGGTTAGACTTATTACAGGTTCAAGGAAAACAAAGAATATGCCTTGCAGCCAGTCAAAATGAGATTTATGAACCTGGCATGGAATTGAGATATCAAGCTCAGAAGTTGATTTGAGCCTTCCAATTTCTAAATTTTGTTGGTTGTGAAAATTGAAAATCAAATCATTTCTGTTCAGGAAAATATTAACTTTGGAGGGTAAACGATGGTATTTGTTGATAAATTTCAAGTGTTTGTCAGGAGATTATATGACTCATAAAAAGCAAACCCATTCTTTTATTGTAATTGCCTCAACTGTATTTGCAGCTATGCATAATCTCCGAGTCCAACATGCGTATTTTAACAAACTGTGTGTTGTGTTCCTGCATTTCTTCTGCAAATCACCTCACACTTTAAAATATGATCAGGTAACTTATACTGAAAAATATCCAATTGCTCATTCAGGGCTGGTCGCTGCGTTCCACTAGTAATACATTTCACATCCAGTTGTTATTTTGCAACAGATTTCAGGAAACTTTCTGTATATCAACAGGTGTACATAAACTGACTAACATGAAGAGAGGAGACTTTTATGGTGTTGCCTCCACATGGACCATGCAGCAGCGCAGGAAGATGGGGGTTTATCTGTTAAAGAAAGCATTGCAAATTTTCCTAGCTGAAGGAGAGCGGCAGATCTGTGTTCCTGATCTGAAAAGCAGCCAGTAAACAATTGAATTTCAGTTTTAATTGCTTAATTACACAGAAGTTTTTGGAGCATGCTTCTCAAGTCATTCCTGGCAGTTCCTGTTGATGGAATTCCATATTCTTAGTGATATTTATGAAAGTATTGCTCAAAGTTATCAGTAATTGGTATTACTAGTGGCACTATCTGAAGAAAAAGTGTAGGATGTCTATAGCACAAATACAATCAAGTCCACTTAGTTATTTCACTGGGACTTCAAATTCAAATTACCAGTGACTGGTTTATAACTTTAACAGTGGAAGTACATGTAACTGTATAGCTACAATATTTATTTTCATAATAATCTCCTTGACTGGGGTATATTAGGACAAGATCACCTCTTTTAAGGTTTTCCTGTAACATTCTTTTCATTTTATGAGCTCTGAAAATGTCGTTTTGGGTGAGATAAGGCCGAGTTTTTTGAAAAACTGCAGCTCTGAGAAGGACTGTCACAGCATCATTCCCAGCCTGGAGTAGCATCCTCCTCCCCCTTCCCACCCCCACCCCCTCCTCAACATTGTCTTTCCAGTGCTGCCTGGAGTAAGCAGTGCTCACTTTGCAGGTATGAATGAGTTCAAATATGAGGAAAGACATAAATTGTTTGAGTAAAGAATCATTTTGAGTGGCTTACTGAACTTCTTTGTTTTTTTCAGTCTTATTTCCAAATGTCATTTGATAGTCTGGTACATGCTTGTAACGTCTTGTGTCATCTTAATCACTGTCGTATAATGTTATGTCCTATATGGCTTATTCATCAGAAACCTTCCGTTATTGTTCACTTCTGCCGTTTAGTTCTAGTTACAACAGTTTTTGCCTTGGCTGTTTTTCTGCCTCTAAGTTTGGAAGAATGGTTTGTACCAGTACAGTCTTTATGCAGCCCACGAACATGATGGATGATTCTCCAGGTTTTACCTCAAGACAAGAGTGAACAGAGTCTAAGATTGGCGCATACAGTAGCCTTCGCATGATTATTGATCAATTATTTGCCTCTGTTGTCCACTCATCTGCCATCCTCTTTTCTCTCAGTCTTCTTAGTCATATTGTAATGTAATACGCCTGTGGCCTATTACACACCCAAGTCTAGCACTGGCTCTTTGCCGGGTCAGACACTTCCTTGTTTCATGCACCGCACTGTTTATTGTGGATTGGTACCAGGTGAGCAACCTGCTTAGATAAATTTGTTATATGTGTGTATTCATTAATCCATTTTAACTGAAAAAAAATTGCAATGCATGACCTCAAATAATGTAGAGATATTTTTACTATGCATAAAGAATTTTATAAATGAAGAGAAAATCAATTAATCTGAGATAGGTGGACTTGATTGTATAATGTGGTTGGTGTTGTGTAAGCCATGAGCTTTAGACTCTTACACACAAATATTATCTTTGGAGTTTCACATTGCTGTTTAAAATGTGTGATGATACAGCCCTTTTGTCTCCAGTTATGTAAAAATCGGTAAGGAGGGCTGTTACTTGTTCCATTAATTAACTTTTTAACAGGAGTGTTAAATTGGTGCTATTTTCAACTGTAGAGGTCTGAAATTTTAACCAGAGAACAGAAAGAACTGATTCTGATAGTGTTGCACCAAGGCAGCAATATTTTAATAATATTCTTGTCCAGTCAAGCAATGACTGTTGCTGCTAACATGAGAGCAACGTCATTTGTAATGGACAATCAAATCCTCCATTGGTAAGGCTTATAGACAAAAGGCAGCAGACCTTTTACATATCATTTGTGGAACAAGTTTTCATCTAGACTCTATATTATATTTTTAGAGCAAGATACATTAATGCAAGTTTATATTTTTTTGCTGAATGTTCAGATGGCAAACAAGCTTTGTTGTATGTTTTCTGAAAACAGCCATTTAAGCAGCATTTTTTATAGTATATCCACTGTATACAATTTGTGAAAGTGTGTCGGCAAATTAATGTTATTTGGATAGTAAGTAAACTGTTGAATTTCAATATGAATTATGCCTTGGTGCATGGAAAATGTACAGTTGTTACTGAGATATACTTAATATCGAAGTCCATCTGAATATTCTGAATAAAGAAATTTTGAAAAATGATACTGCATAATGTATGATAATAATTAATCTAATGCATGTGAAGGCTATTCCTCCCTTGTCATAAATTTCAGGTGGCGGGAGGATTTGTAAATTTTAGAGGGATTTCAGGATTTTTGCAAGTGATGCGACCTGGGGGGGGGGGGGTTTTNGGGGGGGGGATTTTCAAATTTAAGGGATAAATCTCGTGGTCACATGGTCTGGAGAAACACAGCTTATTATTTGAGTACTTCATATCAAGGTTGCACTGCATAAAGGAATTGACCCATGTTGTTAGTGGAAGAGAGAACAGAACTTGTACAGTAAATATTATGTTGGTGTATTGTGCTTTCATGTAACCCATAACTTTTGAAAATCTTTTTATGTTTCAGTGACAAATTTCTTAAGTGAGTTGATGTACAGAAGGAATGGATAAAATAATCCTTTCTTGCAAGTTTGTAGCTGGAGCCTATGAATTGCAGTTATCAAGTGCGGTTGTTGTTGTTGTTTTAAGCTACAAAATAACCGACTTTGAATACTGCTAACTTCCACAGTATTATGTGAATGTTTTATGGTCATGCTATTGATTTTTTTAAATATTTTTTTTTTTTGTAATTATTGTCTAGGAGGGTAGAAAGATGTGAGATTATTAATTTTCACAAGCAGTATATTCTCATTTTCAATGCTTCAGTAACCATGCATTGTTTTCCAATCAGACATTTTATATCAACTTATTCAGGGTCTTTCCTGTGGACAAAACTAGCAAAATGCACTGTACAAAGCAGCAATGTTTAATTTTCTGATTTTTGCTAAGTCTCATTTTATTTGCGTAGTTACTATTTAAATTTAAGCAAGCTCATCACAGACTCTAAAATCATTTTGTCCACATAAGCACCTTTAAGCCGCCCCCCGCCCCCCGTGTGCCATATTGCACGACAGTCATGATATTTGATGAAATGTCGGACTGCATGCACCTAAATTTTGTATTCCTGCTCGGTTTCATCCTTTTAGTGTTGATGTTGCCATATATTTCTTATCAAAATGTTCATATAAATGTAATACTGGCTGTTATCAGCTTCTACATTTTGTTCAAAACTCCTTTGCATTTTCCTTGGTTCTTCCATGTGGAAGAGTCAATGTATATATATATACAGTAGAACTAACTTAACATAACAGTACGTTACCCGAAATCTGTTACTCTATTAGGAAAGAAAATCCTTGTCCAAAGATCCTCGTTATTCATGGTGAAACTTTACTATTAACCCGATACAGTTTCAAGGAAATTTTGAAAACACAGTAAGTGATGTGATGGTGAGAGAGGAAAGAGTGATGGAGAAAGAAAACAAAAAAACAAGTCACTGCAGTAGAAGTTTTCTTATCTTTTGTTCACTGGCACATGGAGATTAAGTCAAGTGTGGATGAATATTGCAATGATAGCAAATGCTGATTCCTGGCAATATACATGTACGCAATACTATAGGCTGTTGAAGCCACCACCTAGAACTAGAAGCAATGACACATTTTTCTGCTTATTTCCCTTTATTGCACTGCTTAGTTCTCTTATATTACCCGGTACTGTATATTGTAAACAGATATTTAATACAAATCTCATTTTACGCACCATGATTTGGCTGGTCTCTTCAATTGCATGTTGCCAAGAGTTCTGCTGTACACTGGAACTGTAAAAGCACAACCACCCTTTTTTGAATAGGTACTGTCAGAAGTTTTCAGCAATTATGAATTGTGCATTTTATGAGAAACAAAATACAGTCGAGTCCATGTATGTCGAAATCGGATACCTCCAGTTTCTTATTAGTCAAAGAAAGAGAAATTATAGGGTTTTTTTTTCTTCTTTGCGTCTCTTAATTGCCTTTGCATAACAAGAAGTAATTAACGCCTATTTCTGATTACTCCAACTGCCCACCGCTGTCACATAGGCAAAATCATCTCCTTGTGTTCTCCCCGCGTGGTGCCAAACAACACCGGCGGCTTGAAAATCAACGAGGCGGTGTCGCGGATAGAGAGAGGCAATAAAACTGGACACTGCGAGTGCCACTAGCCGCAGCACAATAAGTAGGGCGTGTGTATTAACAACACTGCTAATAAGACAGTGGGGGGAAGAGAATGCGGGAGGGCTCGGTGGTGCTGAAAAATCAATCGATAATTAAACATCTTAGTAGCAGTGTATACATACAACGCATCTGGCCCATTGCACTGTGACGGTAAATAAACGAGGCTGCCCTCGTGACCTCCCCAGTGCGCTCGCTCGCTCACGTACGGTTGACTCATCTTAATCATTTTTAACTTGAATTGAGTTGAATTTCTCCTCTAAATAATGGCTTCCTCTAATCCCGTGAAGAAAAACCTCAAGACTCTTTCCATTGAGTCGAATATTAACATGCTCCAGGAAATCGACAGAGGTGCGATGTCGAAGAATGTCATAGCTGAGAAATATGGCGTTCCCGCTAGCACGCTTTCTACGATCTTGAAAAACCGGGTACAAGTGGAAAAAGCGGCAGCCTCTTCATCCAGTAATCTACTACTCAGAGCGATTTCTTATAAAAAGAAATAATCCCATTTAAAATACAGCATACGGTTGACTCGCCTTGGAAATCGTTAGTCGAATTCTGATTTCTCCAACTCATTGGGGTGGTCCCAGCAAATTGGAGTTAAGCAGACTTGACTGTAGTTGGAATTGTTGAATGGGAGTGTGCTAAGCATGTACAGAATTGTGTTAAACACTGTGATTGTGTCAACTAAGTTTCACTGTATGTTCATTTTGAGACGGATTCATTCCTGTATTAGTGGCAAGGATTTGAAGGAAACAGCAAATCAGGTCCATGCCTAGATACCCTGTTTTCATGTAAATAAGTTGTTCATTTTGGCAGACTCAGTGTTTGCAGATAATCACACAAGTTCTTTTTCACTGAGCCTGGCTATAAGCTCAGGATTAAAGTTGATTACTTGTGTGATTATGATAAAGTTTCATACAGTAACCATACAATAATGGGAAGGTGGTGGCTATGAATACCCTCTTGCTAGGTGGTCTCTGAAAAGATAAATGTATCTGCATAAAACGTTGCAGAAAAGTGGTGAATAAACCTACGAATAAATAAGCATATTTTCAGTGCCTCCTCATACTATGGCAGAGTTTCAAGTACTTGAATTTCAGGGGACCAGCTCAAAAATTTGAGTTCATGGTTTGTAGAGAGAATTAAATAAAAAAGTGTATGCATAGCATTATGCTCTGCAATGGTACAAGAAATTCAGGTATGGAAAGTCTGAGGATGTGATGTTCTATATAGTGATATAGTTGGATATGAAGAACACAGGAAGGCAAAGAACTGAATTCATGAACATAAGTGTACATACATTTATACAAAAGTTCAGTGTTTAATGAATTTTTATGTAATATGTGAAAATGTTCTTGTCAGGTAATGAGGGTATGTTGACAAAATAACAAAATGCATGCTATGAAATACTTTAACACAGACATCATCCTTTATGGATTTCCATCCTCCTTCCTTTTACACAATAGCTCATGGCTTGAGATTGAAACTGATCAAATCTGGTCCTGAGTTGACTAAGCCCTATCGTTTAAGAATGCTGAATTGAAGTATCTGAGTATCACAGTGAAAGTTATCTCATTTTTTTGGAATACTACTAGACAGGAGTCACTGCATTTAGGGCTGTACTATTATATGTTTATCTATCCCTAGTAAAAATGTCTCTGTAATTAAAGTAAGGGTGTCTACAAGTAATGACATAATGCCACAAACCTGCACCACTTACTGTATCATTCCCAGCTTTGTAAGAAAGAAACAAATAATTATACTGTGTGTCATAACAAAAAAAAAACCCTCATTATTTCAATAACTTGAACAATAATCAATAAACATACAGTGTAGTCTGCATACATTGATTAGCGCATGATTAGTGAAAAGTGCTCTCTTCAACCAGAATTCACATGAACCATTTTTCAGGGGAAACAGCTTGTACATCGCATAGCATTGTTCTTATTACCTGGAGCATCCTCTGTTTATGGAACATGTCTTTAAAAACAAAAGGGGGATGAATGTGAGTTATGAATGTTGCTACTGCATTGGGCAGTGTACAGAGGTCCACGATGCACAGAACAGATAGGCCAACATAGTGGTCACACCCTAATCTCCTCCCATCCCAAAACAATTCATAACATGATGTCATGATTTCATTATACTGGAAAGCAAAGAAGTTGTGTGCCCCGGATAAGTTTTGTGATTTCAGTAATAAATCTTACTAAAACAATGCAGAGATTGGTCCACAACCTTGCAATTCAGAGTTCTTTTTAAGATATAGGCCTACTGTACTTTGTGAAAATACCATATAATTATCTTAATAACTCTCTATTTCATAGCAAAATTAGAAGGTTTGGTTTATTTCGTGATACACTGTATGGGATTGTTATTCTACAAGTGATGACCATGTACTAAGCCTACAAATTCTATACTACAGCAACATAAATTCAATAGCCCTATCAACAGTCTGGCCATTCCTGACATCTCTGCAGTCCTATCGTCTGATCATGTTCAGGAAATGTTAATAATCACTCCCCTTCCCTTTTAGCTCATGATAATTACAGTGTGCTTGAACACACCTATTATGAAATTCTTGGAATGCCTTCTGTAAATGGTATTCAGAGTTTGAGTCTTGGATATTTCTGACTCTTTCTAAAATTAATTTTTGTATGTATACAATGTACATTTTGTTTTGAAAAATCCATTCACAATCAGCTCCTTGACAACCTTTTTCTGACCATGACCTCCCTTATGATATTAATATGTTCCTCCAGAAAACTGGTTGTAAATTATGGCACATTTCAGTGTCTCTGAGGCTTTGCTGCAAATTTTTGAAAATTTAGAAATTTCTCACAAATCTGGTGCAAATTTTGCCAATTTTGGCCAAATAATGCATTTTTCATGCCAGGTCACCATATTTCGTCAACAGGTACACAGAAATTGTATTCCATTTCTACAACTTTGCAATGGTACCGTAATAAAAAATGCGACGTGGTGGTAAATATAATAAAGTTATGAATTTGGTGCAAATTTTGTAACCTTTAGTGCAAATTTTGAGGGTTTGAAATGCAATGTTCTGCCGGGACAGGTTAATGTAGTAATGGTGATTGAGTCTTATCCAACCAACGATTGTGAAGAAGCTTTAGGGTCTTCAAGTCATTTATGATGCCATCATCGAATTTTACAAATGTTTTTGTCACCATTGTACAGGTTAAGCATACTTTACAATATCCAGTGGTTTAATCTCACATGTTTTAAGGCTTTTGGCTTTTTAAAGTGTTTAGGAAAAGTGCTAGTTTTGTTTCGAGAATGCTTTTAATAAACTTGTTTAAGTTCATGATAGAACTTGCCAAAGCAAAATAAAGTTTGATTTATCTTTTGTAAATTTCATCTTTCTCAGGTTTGTATATTTTGCTAATCAATAAAAATGATTAAGATGTTACTGTTATACAAGCACGCTCAGCCGGCAGTCTTACAAGGGTTTTCATGGTTGCATAGTAAATGAATTTATCCATTTCAGAATAATGAACATGTGAGTTGCACACATTTACATCAAAATTCAAAGGACAAGTTGATCTGCTTTCTATAAATTCTTAATATTTCACATTTGAACAAATCTGCTCATTAAATGTTTTCTCTTATATTGTATAAGGCCATTTAGTTCTGATCTGATCAGTTTTACTTATCCTTCTCCTCAGCAAAAGAAAAACTTCACACGACAAAGTGACACTGAGGATGGCAATTTTGAGACCTTTTGGAAAAAAAGAATAAAATCATGAAGTTGGGAGATAATGAAATTGATATGTTAAATTCCCTGATCCCACCCCCTCCCGCTCACCTCCAAATTTATTTTCATCACTTTTTGTGTAATAAAGTACAAACAGGGACAAAAATTGTTCATACAAAATAACTCTTTAAACGTTAGTTGTCCTTTAACAATGTCAGCCATGTCCATATTAAGAAACACTTTGCACATCTAAGAACATCCATTACATGTCCCTTTCTCTTAAGATGAACTACTCTCTCTTGGACACAATGTCTGTGGCCCTGAAGAAGGAAGACCAGAACTTTAAAAAGTCCTCTTCAGTCTGACTAAAATTTGTTGCACTTGGTCCATCATTTAGGTATGGAAGAAATCCTTTCAAGCTGACTGATTCACATTTCAGAAGCAGATGTGTGCCACTCTCGTTTCTCTATGTCTTATTTTGGGATTCTTCAGAGATGATAATTTCTGTGTTGTCGTCAGGAATCTCATTATCCCATTCACTTTCACTGTGTGCGAGATCCGAGTTACTCTCTTGGATATCATTTTCCATTGCTGCATTCATGTCAGAAAGCATAGCAACTTCATTTCTGTTTAGTCTCTCCAAGAAGGCCCCAAGTAATCTTTTGTTTAAATGATCAGTCTGTGTAATTTCCCTTTCATTCTCTTGCTCCTGAACATCATTGCTGTGGCCATTTGGCACACTTTCATGGTCGGCATCTTTCATATCAACTTCTTCCATGCTGCTGCTGTATCAACTGACAATTAAAAACAGTATTCATATGAATTAAGGAAAACATTCATAATAATAATGTAAAAAATTGAATGATAGTTGAATGTGCATACTTAATTAAATTAACTGATTAAATTGACTAAATGATTCAAATTGGCCTCATACACTGAAGTTACAAAGTTAAATACTGTATATGTATGATGTGTTGTACAAGCATCTATACCTTATTCATCAAGATTACAATTATTACAAAGCATGAAAATTTACTACAGAGGAAATGAGGAAGCTGCATTTCATTTAGTCTAGCTATCTTGGGGCACGGTTCACTAATATTTTAGTGGAAAATTTTGTTGCCACTTATCATTTACTCAGCATTATTCTCATGCCTTTTTTTTTCAGTTTTTATTTTTCATAACTATCCTTGATAACTAACAGCCGACTAGCCTAGACGATTTATTGACTTTGCTGTGATGACTATGAATATGATTAGGACTAGACTAGACTATTAGTCTAGTAACTATTACTACTGAACAAAGTAGATTAGGCTAGTGGTTCTCGAGAGTGAGACTAAACTTTCTTGAACTCTTTATTAAGTCCGAAAAACGAAAAGGATACTAGGCAAAGAAATATATGAGCCAATCTGTAAATCAATCATTCAAAACAGAAGACAAACTTCCAAAACATCCAGCAAAGGCCTGGAGCATCTGACCATCCGTCATCCAGCAGCCCTACTTTCCCTTTCTTTAAAGCGGTGGGCGTAATCGATTTCATGAACCGCTGATCCGTAGCATGAACCATATTATTGTTTTCGACCTTTACTCGAGCAAATCTCTCTTTTTATACCATGGAGGAAGAGTGGCTAAGGATATGGGGGCACGTTAAACAATATATTGACGTATACTATGCAGACCTAAGGACTTAATAATTAAGAAGTAACATTTTCAAGTTCTCATCATCGAACACTTTGGGCCATTTGATTATAGCCATCCTTTGAATGCTGATGTACCGTTATATCAAGAAAACTTGCTGAGTCAAACAAGCCAGATCTAGTCTGCTTTACTGCTTGGTAATTATTGCTGCTATCTTTTGAGTTGCTGCTGCTGTCATAATCATTGATAATTGCGATGCTGTTTTTGTTCTGAGAGGTGGCTCAGACAAATATAGTGCAAACGTGGACAACTTATCGTCTTATGTGCAAAATTTTGTTGTCGTCGCTGATGATGATTATCAATAACGGAGTCACACGAGAACTGTCAGTTTGGCACATTCTTGCTGCACGCATTTTACTTTTAGATAAGAATCTTCACTACAGCCGAATCGTGAAACCAGCCCTAATTAGCTGGCTATGCGGGCTCTGTTGCTTTCTTTGACTTCTTTTTACGTCTAATCTGTGGTCCAGTCAGTCGCCAAACACCGGGAAGGCACAACTACAAATAACAATACGTCTTTTGCAAATTTTATCTGCATTTTACGGCTTCTTCGCGGTGTACTTGATATCACAAATTTGAATTCATATTTTTTTTTAATAAAGATATTTGGCAGGGCATTCTGCCAGTTCTTTCCCCTTACATTACAGTACTTATCGTGTCACGTAAACGCCCAAATTTATTTTTAGTATGATTGCATGAAGAATCTGGCATGGATATTGCATAGTTCCTGTGAAATAAACGGTAAAATTGATAGGTTCGATTCTTTTTAAATCGGGTTCCATTTGTTGTGGTACAAACTGTTTCCAAGTGTAAAACTTCTTGTATGTAGTCATTCGCTTCGTTTTACATTGTTTGTACAAACTGTTCGCGATATTTGTTAGGTTTTCAGTGACGCTGAATTTGGATTTTTTTTTTTCCCCCTAGGAGTTAAGTCGGGAAGAAGAATTAGAATCGCCCATCTGAGCCAATTTGAGTAGTGACCAGTGACTAGCAGTGTATAGTTATTAGTGCTGGGCCGATACCACAATTTAGGTATCGATTCGATACTGAGTATTTTTTCTAGTAATCGATACCGATACCGAGTACTTTGGTAGGTCCAATAAACGTGCATTAGTGTGTTTTAAAATTCGTTACTTAATCATTCAAGATAACACAAATAAAGCAAAAATCAAAGTTGCGCTGCAGCTTTTGCAGAATTCTTCACTCAACTCTTTAAAAGACAAGGAAATAGATAATTACTGAAGAGTAAACATAAATGCTTCCATCGCTGTGTGAAACTGAAACAAACCATCAGATCATATCAACTCTTATCAGCTTCAAAAAAAAAAAGGTGTCATTTAAATGAGATCCAGCTTATAAGTAGGTCATAATTAAACTTCAGTTTACAACAGAAGAACACTATCAAAATTATACAAATCAAGGTCATTTTTATCATGTCCGTTCCTTTACTCAAGCACTCTCAATTAAACCCCTTACCTTAATGTTAAGTGATCCTGCAAGCTAGGAACGTTTACAGCTTCAGAATAACTCACAACAGATAAGTCTACTCTGTGCTGCCGCTAAGATCGTGCGCTTTTTGCCTACAGCGAGAGTGATTTTTTTCCCCCCTACATTTTCTTACACACGATTTTGAAGCAAATTTAGTGGAAATATCCTACAAACTTGCTGTGTTAGATGAGAAGAATCAGGAATATTACCATTGCCATAGGCTTCCCGTCATTTGGAAATAATTTTTGATAGGCGGTTGCGGTTGTCCTCGCTTAGGAGAGAGTGAGCTTATCCTAAAGCCATTTCACCTTATTTTGAGGGAAAATTCCAATGCGTGGCAACACTGCAAACCACAAAAACAAAGGAATGCCCGCGCCTCAAACTTCCTTAATAGGAAGTGGCTGTTTTGATCACTGTCAGAATGAAATTGATTTTGCTACAAACAATTGTATAAAGTTAAAACCTGGGAATGAAAATCGTTGCGAAATAACGTCAAAATACTCGATACTTTAACAAAAGTACTCGCCGATACCGATACTCTAAAACGTACTCAGTATCGAGTACTCACTATCGATACCTGCCCAGCACTAATAGTTATTAGGCCTAGGCTAGGTCCAAGTGGAGTGTAACATTATAGGTCTGTATATTATATAGATCTACATGTCCACGGTACTGTTAGGTTGTGGGTTATGACCATTGTCCGACACGAGAATTTGACATAAAATCGATCTAGATAACAGTTTTCTTCAGCTGTAAGTTTATGCAGTCTAACCAGGTGAGTGATGTAGACTAGACTAGAAGACAGAGAATGCCGAAGACAGACCACAGTCCACACACTTAAGTCTTGACAGACAATCCAGAAAACAGAAAAGTCTCAGTGTAATGATACTGTTATTTAGCAGTATTTCTAAATCTTCTAACTACTACTTTCTCCAGATTAGACTAGCACTGAAGCTCTAAGTTTAGACAAAACTAAAGAGGAGATGGTCGATGGATACTAGGGAAGCTGATGGAATTCCTAATCTAGTCTAGCTGAGGACTGATGGATTTATTGATCTTTCACTTTGCCTTGTTACTGGGGGATGCGGGGCTGTCTCGAAGGACAGCACCGCAATAATGATACAGTTCATTTAGTCATTGACAAGTCATGGACCGTTTCGATATTTCGACTAAATCGGTGCCGTTGTTAGAGAAAGCCTGATGCGGTATCCAAATAAATGAATGCCAATATCTAAAACTAGACTACATGGATCAGTGCCTTTTACTGTGTTTG
>JAWQUT010000094.1:1383899-1421371 GCA_033807755.1 Ellobium chinense
GACTGGGTCTGTTCTAACTCCATGTGGTGTTTTTTTAAGCTTCATTTAATACACTACAATTTAATAGAAGGCAGTTGTGGTTCAGGTTGTTCTTCACTACAAAATCGCCCATCGAAATGTGGCTCTTTTTTGTGCCACGTTTTTCGAAGTCAAAAAAGGAGGATTTTTACAAATAAATCATTAATATTGATAAAATGGTACAAATGTAGTTGATGCTGTTGCTTGTGACGATACATGAACATATGAGGAACGACTTTATGCTAAATACTTTATATTAATATGATTTTATTCATTTAGAGATTACTTATAACAAGGTCACCAGTGTGAGTCCCACCTTTTGAGAATGGCTCATCTAACAGCCATGATTTGCATGAATCCATATAGGTCTCTACTCTCTGTTGTGAGACTCAAAAAGACGAAAGGAAGCTTTATAGAAGAAAATTAGATGACCATAAAAAACTGATGTCAAATCCACATATGAATGATAAAATTTGTAATGTCGCTGTAATCTCTTATGATGTCACATAGCCAACACTTGAGTTGAACAAAAGTATTGTGAAAGGACCTAGGTTTAAACAAACCTAATACAGTTCCAAGACTTGCGTACACAAGTAATAGCTTAAGCTAGATTAGATTGTTAGTAGTCCTCTGGATATTGTACATTTGAAGTGCCCTGTGAATTTCGTAATTTGGGTATTTAGTATATATTACATGTCATTTGAAGGGCATTAATTGCCTCTCATAACAATTGCCCATTGACATGTTTGTGACAGCATACTTCTTCTTGACAGTGATGGTGATACTAAATTTTTTCTTTTTTTTTCTTTTTGACAGCAACATTTACATAACTGTAAACAATGCCCAAAAAATTTAAAGGTGAGAATTCAAAGGCTGTGGAGGCTAGAGCCAGGAAAGATGCTGCAAAGCAAGCAGAAGCAGACAAAATTCAGAGAGAAAAGGAAGAAGCAATGTGGCAAGACGATGACAAGCATGCAGCACGTAAACAACAGAGAAAGGTAGGAAAGTTTGAGGTGTATTAGGTAGAGTATGTTCTGGAACTTTGCGGGGCTGGGCAACACTTCTGTTAATCTGGAAAATGAGATACTGAAACAACACAGCATGCAGTGCTACCCATTTCTCTATAGCAACTATTTCACGTCATAATATGAAAATTTAGAACTGCATATTACATGCATTCAAGAGCCTATTCACAAGTACAAATTTTACTCCAGGCACCAAATATTTTGAATATTGTTTCAATGACATAATTGACAATGTAGAGCTAGAGGGGCATATTTGTCTTGATACAGCTCTTTGATTTACCCCACAGATTTTCTATTATTGTGATCAGGCAAGAACTTTGGTGATATTTCTCTTTTCTCTATTCAAATTCATTAGTTCTGTATGTTCGTTGTAAATGCAGTCAGATGCTCCTGAAATCACTTCACTGCTGTCTCAATCATAGAATATACTGTCAGTGACAATAAAGAATTGGTAAACTGCAGGAAATACTGTGTTGCTCCAGTGTATTCATAAAGAAGAAATGCTTTAAGGGAGGAAGGGGGGGATAAAATGTCCCAGTGTCATCTAACCAGTATTATTATAGTTATGTATTATGTGCACTGGTTTTTATATCAGTTCTAATGAATCCTAATTACAAGATTTTAATGTAGTCCTTTGAACCAGATAACATAGGCAGTTGAATAAGTACAGTGCTTAAATCTACAACTGGCTATATTTTTAGGAAGAAAAAGAAAAGAAACGACAGGAACAGGTGGAACGAAAGAAGACACTTCAACAAATGCATGATGAAGAAATGAGTGGTATAAAAGGAGCTAAGTCACAGGCTGCAAAGCTAACTCGAGCACAGATTATTGAAAATCAGGAAAGAATTGCTGCTGCAGCAGAAGGTTGGTATGGTTTCATCCATGAGAAACTTAATCCTACAACTTAGAAACTGGTCATAATGGGGTGGCCCAACTCTCCAAAATTGATCATTATAACTGTGTGTAGTTATTCCAAATTCAGGTATTGAGACAGTGGGAGGATATGTTTATACTGGCCTTCGTCTAGTACTAGAAAAATAAAGGCTGCTTGCAAAAAACTTTGGGAGGGGCGAACTTGATCTGCACTCACCTGATTATTGTGGTCATATGGTCTACCATGCCTGTCTTGACTAGCATCTGACACAAAGTTACAAATGACATCCCACATACACTTTAGAAAAGTGACTAAGAAGTGACAAGGAAATTAAGGACTTGAATTTTTGTTTTTCAATAATCAGAAGGCCAAGGTGTAGACTGAATTCTTGTGTGTAATTGCATGAACATGCAATAACCTCTGATTTGATAGCCTGAGCGAGGCATGCCGTAAGTGCCAGTTCCATCAAAGGCCATGTTTGTCGATGATTGCATGCTGTGAAGTGCCACAAATAGAGGATAATTTCAGCTTGGTTTCGCAGATGCATCAGCTGTCAAACCAAATGGGATCTAATCATGTTAACACTCACAGTGGGTGAAGCAGTTATGCCTAGCGCCTTTGCAACCCGATTTTTTTGCTCTGCCACACCCATTATGATTAAAGGTATTCTAACAATAACATAGAAAAGAGAGGAAGAGGGATTTAGAATTCTGCTAATAAAACCATGCTGTTATGAAAGGATTCTACTGTACAATTGCTCTGTTTTTATTCCACAAGAATAAGTTGAGGGGATATAACACTTCCATTTGCCACAACTACAGATTACACAAATATTTTATTGGAAACTGAAAGAAGGAAAAAAAATTTTGATTATTCATTGCTGTATACACCCCTCACCACAGGGTTACAAAATTTGTCATCTACATGATAAACTGCCTTGTCTCTCTATACTTTTTACAGAGTTATCGGACAGTTTGTTGTGCAGAAGTCAAGCTGTGTTTGAAAGATTTGATGCATGCCTATAGAGATGCTATTGTCTGTATATTCCCTGACATGCATACTCTTAATCTTTTCTTCAATTAGCTGCAAAAGCACGGGAAAAGCTCTCCCACGATGAGCTTCCTCTAGAGGAGAATGTCAATCGATTGGAGACAGAAGGAGATGAAGCACGGACAGTGGAAGAAGCCATTTCAGTGCTCAGGTCAGGAAATATAGTAGCCACTAAGAGAATTCCCAGAATATTTGTGCTTTACTTAACTGGCAAATCTTTTTGTGCTCTGTGGAAAATTCCAGAGTACAGTGAAACCTCGCTATACCGCCACCCGTTATACCGCCATTCCCGCATACCGCCAGCTTTTTGCCGTGGAACGGATCTGACACCTATACAAAGTCACTAAAAATCTCGTTATACCGCCATCCGCCAACAGTTTAACTGTTACATTCATAACTTGAGTATAGTAAATATTGCTCGTTATACCGCCAACGTAAATTTAACCCCCACTCCCCACTCCCCACCTCTACCTAAATCCAGCTAACAGACGGAACATCACTTGGCGCCACAGTCTGTGCTTGTTACTCAAACACCAATCCTACTACGCACTCTTCTCTTTTTGGAAGCGAAGTCCTGATAGGCCTACTGATGGGGCATGCAGTGGGAAAGGAGGGTCACAGTTCAATCTTCTCTCGCTCAATAGGCCTAGGCCTAGAGCGTTTGCGAACGAACGTAAGCGCGCGCGAGGAGATGCTTCAACTGGTTCGCACCGGTCCCGGGGTACGATGCAAACAACACACATTGATCTATGACGTAGGCCTGGCGTTCGTGTGACTCTCCGACCCGGGTGTGTAATGTGTAGTAGTCAACTTCTTTTTCGTTACATCATTCTCCAACTTGACACAGACGCTTGGAATCCTTAGTTCTTGCTTGTTTTTAATTTTAACGTTATTGTTTTAAGGGAGATAACTGCATTAATTTAGACATGTTAGCCAGTCCAATGTTGGTAAATTACTTATTTCCCTTGTTCTACATGGTATTTTCGTTGTACCGCCATTCTCGTTATACCGCCATTTTTCTGTTTGCCCCTTACTTGGCGGTATAACGAGGTTTCACTGTATATTCAATTTCACAGTAAGGGGATCCACTACTCTAACGGTGATAGACACTGTACTTTGCCCATTAAATACATGTACTTTCTATTGTGCGAAGTCAGCTACTGACGATCATGATGCTTGTTAGCATTTACAGACTTTTCCTCCCCCATTAGACCCACTGATCGTGGCAGTTATTTAATCTGCTAATCATTGGAGATTTTAGATGAGGGTGAGAGGCAATTGAAACAATTTTTGAAGTCATCTGGGGTCCTGATTCTCCTGTCTAGTCATTCTTAAGTAGGCCAACCAGAGGGTTTTGCAAAACACAAAAACTCGGATCTGACAAAAGGACAGTTTACCAAACAAGTGCCTGGATACGAATAGGACAAAGCCATTTATATTTTAAACATGTACCTGTGTGTTGGTGTTGATGTCTAAAAATGTTGCCATTGGTTGCTGGCGTCCCTGGCATATTATACAGTCGAGTCCATGTATGTTGAAATCGAATTCCTCCAATTACTTATTAGTCGAAAGAAAAAGAAATAATAGTTGTTTTTTTTTCCTTCTTTGCGTCTATTAATTATCCTTGCATAAGACGAAGTAATTAATGCCCATTTCTGATTAGTCCAATTGCCCAGCACTGCCACAAAGGCAAAATCACCTCCTGGCGTCCTCCCTGCGTGGTGCCAAACAACGCCGACGGCTTGAAAAACGGTGCCGCGGATAGAGAGAGGCAATAAAACTGGACACTATGAGTGCCATTAACCGCAGCACAATAAGTAGGGCGTGTGTATTACACCACAGCTGATAAGACAGTAGGGGGAAGAGAATGCGCAAGGGCTCGGCGATGCTGAAAAATCGGACGATAATCAAGCATCTCGACAGCATTGTGTAGGGCTTACAACGCATCTGGCCCAATGCACCGTGACGGTATATAAACAAGAGGCTGCCTTCGTGACCTCCCCAGTGTGCTCGCTCGCTCGCTACGGTTGACTCGCCTTGGAAATCGTGAGTCGAATTCTGATTCGTTGAACTCACTAGGGTGGTCCCAGCGAATTGGAGCTAAGCGGACTCGACTGTATGTAGGTCCCAAAAGAAATTACATGTGATGACAGTCCCAAGTCCCAAGCCAGCAGCCTTATTACAGTAACATTTGAAACCTAGAGAGGAAGGTTTTTCGTAATGTATTTACTAGCAAACCTCAACCTACATAAGGTAAACCACCTATCTGAAGTGACTTCTTTCGTCAGGAATGAATGTTGGTCATCATATCTAGGTTTAACTACAGTGGAACACTGTTAAACCAAAATTTTTGGGACAGGACATATTTTTTTGGTTTAAACATATTTTGGTTTATCCAAATAGGGTGTGGTGGAAGTTGTCAGCTGCCTTCTCCATTAGAATGGGACCCGAAACGGGAACGTTTACTGTACGCACCTGTTTGAATCATGTAAACAGGGCCGATTCCATGTCCTCATGATTAGATTTTTTCATCTTTTTCATCCCAGGTTGAAATCGTGACTCATTTGTCGCCGTTTCAAGTTGCTGTCGACTGGCAATTATTGTCGACAGCATGGGATTCAAAATTCTGTATTTCCGACAGATTTCTGATTTTGAGAGGGTTTTTTTCATCTACCTCTGCGAGCAGTTGCAATTTAAATTCGAGTGAATAAGAGGAGTGCTTTGTTTTTAACATCTTGAATGATCAAATTTCGTTATCAGTTAAGACGGTCTTCGTAACAATGCCAGGCGCGTGGCAAGTGTAACTGACCACTGATCCTAATCTGGCCCTCGAAAACAATAAGCATGGGTCATCTGGAGTCTACATGGTGCCGTATCATCACGTCGCATCAGACAGCGTGCATCACAATGATGTGTTGCCTGCCTCGCCTCGTCAGCAGGCCGCTTGCCGTTTCCTACACACGCATGATTAGATTCAACAGACAATGCGCACTCGCAGTTCACCATCCCCTTCCTCTCTCTGTCTTCGACATCCGCTGGTGGCCTGACGATGAGAGAATGGCGTCTCGGTACTAAGTGTAAGATTAAGAATAGGTCACTAGCTTCCACTAAAATCAAGGTCATTGTTTTCGGTTCAGCTGTATTCCCAAGAATGTTGACTTTGGTTTATCGATAGTCCATTAACAAAGAGTAAGAGAGGAAAAAAAAACTGATTAATTTTTCTTTCGGTTCAGCTGTGTTTTGGTGTTAAGTGTGTTCCTCTGTATAAAGATATGCATGTATTTAGAAATTGAATCTAACAGTCATTCTGTTGGTTACTATAATTAAAAGGGGGAGGGTCATAAACCTGAGATTCTTATTTGGATTAGAAGGGAAGGGGTGAGAAGGGGTATCAGTGCTAAACAGCTTGACCCAGAACTGAAACTTGTCACTTTATGAAAAGTTTTTTAATAAAATACATGAGACATAACCATTGGTGAATGACCAAAGTGAGGAGTTAGAACATTGGTAACCAAAAGCGGTGACTGTCAATCAGTTTTGAAGGACAGTGATTGTCTTATATCATACATACAAGAAAATTGACACAAGGTTGAAAAATGGTGTCCACTTGTCACATAATAGTATTCTTTTGTTTTTCAACATCATCAGTGTTGGCCAGGAACCTGCAGTTGACAGACACCCCGAGAAACGCATGAAGGCAGCATATGCAGAATTTGAAGAATCTCGTCTTCCTGATTTGAAACAGGAAAATCCCAATATGCGCTTATCTCAGCTGAAACAAATGCTGAAGAAGGAATGGATGAAGTCACCACAGAACCCACTGAATCAAAGACATGAAGCTTACAATACCAAAACATAACAATATTTCCTGAACTGGTTTGGTTGTTGATGTCTGTATGCATTCAATGTGCTACATTGTGAACCGTGCTTCATGCTGAGTGAACTTTAGCACTGTTTGACAGAAAGCTTGGATGTTACCTTAACTGATAATAAGATTCCAGATTGACATAATGCTGGATGTAGTGTTTGAGCATTTTTTAAAATTGGTGTTAGCACTGCAATTGGTTATTAAAAGTATGTGAGACACAAAGATACTGAAATTTTCCCATCCTGCTCCTGACATTCACATGCACTCCGTAGCCATTTAACATAGCCATGTTATCCTTGATAAACTAATGCAAAACTCACTGCACCCTTCAGACTGAGTTCTCAAGCATTTTCTTACTGGAACATTGCACTATCCAAAGTGCTTTACTATTAAAGGACAAGATAATCAGGACTTTTACTAGCCGAAGAGTGGAATGCATTGACTAATGTAGAGCTATGCCTTCCTCAGTACAAGAATATCTGCTGTGTTTGGTTTATTCCGCTTCGTTACTATCTTTCTGTGAAAGGTGCCAATTGACCACTTTGGTACCAGGCGGGCATACCTGTCATGTACTCCTTGGGGGGGTATGAAAATAGTCAAGATGCACAGGTTGTGAAATCCTTTCAGTATTTTTCCACATACTGTCAGTGTTGGGAGAGGAAGTGTGTTGAATGTCAAAAGCTTGCATCTTGTGTTGCTTTGTTATTTTCTGATACAGTGTGATAATGGGGGGAATGGTACAATTTATCTGCAAAGTGAATGCAATGAATTGATTGCAATTTCAGGGACTTTATTAATCGACAGCGATGTAAAATGACAAATAACGGTTTCGTTTTTTTTTAATGCGTCTGTTTCAGGAATTGCTTATTTACTGGTGGAAGGGGATGAAACATAACAAAGGGAAAATTGGGCTGTGGCATCAAGCAATCAGAATAAACCCTCCTTATCTTAGATCTGATGGCACATACACTAGTCCAAGATTCCAGACAGGATATGCTTATTGTTTGCTCTTTAGTTGTATCTTATTGATGAAGCAGTTACACAAACATTTAACACCGTTTTCTGATCTCAGCTTTTGTTTCTTTTATAGTTCACTGAATGTCAGGATGTCTAGAACTAGAATATAAATGAGAGCTTGTGACTTCAAAATGAGGGTATATGAATGGAAATGTCTTCACAGAAAGTAGGCAGAAAAGTATCAGGTGCAGTGATGACAAAAGGTTTGAATCCTTGCAATATTTGTATGCTGAATGTTCATATATAATATGCTCACACATTATCTATCTCTACAGAAGGGTGCGAACTTCATGTTGCAGAGTGATTATAATACCTGATAAGCACCTGTGGTCACATACCCTTAGAGCATATTATTCACTTCATATAACATATTCAATTAATTTGTAATGAACACTATCAAAGACAAGACTCCTGTGCTCTGAGGGCATTTCATATGGGTAACTGCTCAGCAGTCTTAGTGGTCATTTCACATCAGTGGAATGTGACACCTGTTTCTACCGACATGAGTGAACCATATTGGTTAGGTTGAATTTGAATGTTCTTTAATTTATTTACCTTCTGTGAATAGCATTCTCTGATGAAGAGATCAGATTATGGATGTTTGAGATATTAAACTGATAACCTGCAAATTGTAATGAATGATGCATTGTTCATTATTGTGGAATGAGTGTGTATGGGTGTAACCGTATGAGAGAGAGATAAGCAGCCACTGATTTTGGAGTGAAAGTTATTTAGTTTACAAATAAACATACAGTGGAGTCCACTNACTTATTGACTTGGTCCCGAGAGGTTTATCTTAAGCGGACTCCACTGTATAAATATAGGTGTAACCATTGGAGAGATATATGAAGACACTGAATTTTCAGTGAAAGTTATTTAGCTTATAAGTATTTACCCTGTTATATTCTCTGGGGTTTGTAGAGTGGAAACTTTATAAAAAGAGTGTCATTAATGAAAAGTACATATTTCTAATGACCGAGATCTACATTTGGTTGCACTGGCACATACCATTCTGGTGCTTCTGAGTCTTAATACAGTTGACTTCACTTAAGTTGAACTCGCTTGAGTTGAACTTCTTTTATGCTGATCTCTTTCTATACAAAAATAAAATGGTTGTATTGTCTTCAACTTAAGTGTCGAAATGCCTGTGTTGACTTCCGTATCCTTCCCCATATCTCATTTCAATTCTTTAATGCGAAATGGATGAGTTGATCTCATTATTTTATTTTGACCGATATTTAGCACTGAGACGGGCAGCACCGTGACGCTCTGACATGGGCTGACCATTAGCAAACTGATTATCATTAGCGAGGCGATGTCAATTTTGTGTGCGTGTTCTGCAGCACGCTGGTAGACGAGGCTGGTTGCCTTACTTCTTTATTCGCGTACATAGTAGTCTTATTGTTTAGTCACGCTGGTACTGGGCCTACGAGGCACGTGCACCACTGTTCGTTCCTCTCACCCTCAACCCCACCCCACCCTCTAACTCTCTCTCTCGACCCTGAGTCTTAACGCCCCCCCCCCAATACCAGCGGTGCATGGGTGTTTCGATTGGTTGTTACGTTTACCAAAGACAGTTTATTGGTTAACTATTAAGACTCAAGTCAATTAAGAACCAGGAAAAAATAAGAAATTGGTACCGGTGCCATTACTTGTGCTTCTAGTCTGAGTTCAACTGCCGTTTACTCCTTGAGCGATTAGACATACATTACATACTAGCTTACTGTAGACCCTGCACTTGTCTCAAAAGTTGCAAGATATGGCGACACCGACAGTAAGGAAATTGAACGTTCTTCTTTTGAAGTGGAAAATTGAATTAATTGAAGCGGTGGAGAGTGGAAAAAAGCAGAAATTGGTAGCCGCAGACTTCAGCATGGAAATTTATACAACCAATTTAAAATATATAAATTTTACGCTTATATCCCCTGAAAAGTCACTCTAGGTGGGCGACGGTTGAGTTGAACTACGGTTATGTTGATTTTTTTGTCTGGTCCCCCGACAACATCAACTTAAGCGTAGTCGACTGTGTAATGATCATGTTTATTCAAAGTGCAACCTGAAAGTAGTGAAAGGAAACTGACCTCACATCAATGTTTCGTCCATGGATCAGTTGTCCTTTAAAGAGGATGTAATAAAATACTAATGCTCTGTGCGTTACTTCCATTACAAATTATTCTAGGATGCATTACACTGATTGCATTTTTGTCAAGTATAATGTGTTATTTCTTGATTTACAAGTGTAGTGTGTTACTAAATGTAACATGTTGCAGTGCTACATGATTCAGGTGAAGACTGATATGCTATAGGGTATTCAGTTAGACAATTGCAACAGTTTTGAGGTATTCAGAAATCTTTTTATAATAATGATGTGATTTATGAGCTTGTATCCAGGCTAATGGTCATTCATGCAACCTCATACAGCATATTATAATCTCAACAGGCCTGATTATTCTAAGACTTTCTCAACTCCATGGGTAAGGAGCATACAGTGTCACTGCCATTTACAGGTACTAGTGTCTTCCACTGCCTATATTCAGGTACTTATTTTATTAATGGATGGACCTAGGAAAATGTGAATGAAAAGCTTTCCCAAAGCACTTAAAACATGATAGTGATCAGGAAATGAACCCACGACTGTTTGATCTGGAGTCCAATGCCGTAACCATTCAGCCACTCTGTTTGCACACCAATTTTTCTTCCTCACATTCAGCTTGTCAAGGTTTCTTAACTATCAATTCACAAAATGTTGGGACAAACTGGAAGACGCTTGTCATAAAATCATCACAGAAGACAAAGTACTGATATCAAGTATTAATTCCCATTGTGAGAAAACAATTTCTATTTTTCTGTCTTTGCATCCATCAACATAAACACTGTATGTACATTGCAATGATCTTGAATTATTCAAGGCACACATATTTAAAAATGTAAGGTACTTAGGAAAACAGTACAATCAAGTTAATTAAAATTGCAGGATAAATACAAACAACAAACTTTGAAATACATCATGAAAGCGGTGGCATATTATTACAATGAAACTAGCTTATCTAGTTATCTTCAAGATTTGCAAGTTTCCATCAAAATTTCTGTAGTGCTTGCAAACACTTTAATTTATTTGAAGATGAAATAAGTCACATCTCTCAGTGTTTCTGTCAAACCACGTGATCGTGCGATTCCCCCCTCATATTTCAAACTTTCCCCTATCCCCAATACACTGAACACATGCCTATCTTCCCTTCTTTCCTGCACCCCAATGTCTGCATAACTTGAGAAAAACCTAAAATCCCTCTAAAATTTACAAATGCCATTTCGAATTTATGAGAGAGCAGAATGTCTTCCCAATTCACATGACCAGGAGAAAACTACTTTGTTTTAAAACAAAATTATTATTCTATTAGTGAGCTATTACCATTCATTTGAATGAGTGCACTTTTCCACTGTTTGATGAAAGTAGACCATTACACAAGCTTTTCCAATAGTTTTCAGGAAATCTCAAAAGCATTATACCAATAAAGCAAATGCCACGTGAGCATGCTTACTTATAATAAGATGTATAATATACTGTATATATATATAATATACAAGTGAAGCTGTGATAACGAAATGAAGATCAAAGACGCTCTTGAGTTGGACATACAGTAATTATGTGTCAGCTTGCATACCATGTGATATTTGCTTGTCTGCTCACAGAAAACCATGTGGATCACATACAAACAGTGTGACGGGTTGTGAGTTAACATCTTAACATCATGACATTCATAAATTATTCTCAGTTTCCTTTCCCTGAAATCACTAATTTATTTAACTGTTTTCCTTTAATGGAGTCATAAAACTAACGTTAACTCCCCTTCATTTGAACTAATGTACATACAGAAAGATTTGTCCAAGCCCTGTTTTAGTCTGACCAACTTCCACTTACTGCATATCAAAACAATGAATGGTGTATCCAGCTTGAGTACATAAACAATGAAGTCATGTATACATTGACAAACTTATATTGATAATCCTAACTCACATGTTGACTTTTACAACTCCTCAGGAGCCAGGAAAAGGTGACAACTATCATGTGACCTTTACAAAGAGATTATAGCATTCATATGAAACATGTTCCAATTAAGCAAGAGTTGCGATTAAACCCATAACAATTTACACTGATTTGACCACAACTTCTTAAGTACATTCACTCTGTTGGCGAAGAGCTTTCCTCATACTCAAGATACACCCTGAGAATGTCTTCAGCCTCCAAACCAAGGATCCTTCAAAGCGTTCCAAGTCCATTCACTTTAAACATGTACAGTGGAGTCCGCTTAAGATAAACCTCTCGGGACCAAGTCAATAAGTTTATTTTAAGCAAGGTTTATCTTAACCATTTTGAAGGGACCTGTTTCATGGTACTTTTATCCACATCTTTGAGAAGCTCCATTTCGCTATCCAGACTCAGCGTCTTTTCTTTGCAACTCTGTCATTGTGGAATGCAATGCGAAGGATTTTATGTTGAGATCGGTTCGATGTTTACTGGTCAAGCGCAGGAAAAGAAAAGAAAGGAACTAATCACTAATCGTGTACACACACATACCGGATGGATAGTCTACATTAGGCTACGCCGCTTGTTTAGGACTGGGAGGAGAGAGATGGCACCAACTGTGCGCTGATGCACACATGAGAGGTGATGGGGAGGGAGGCTTGTCTAGGCTAATCTCAAGTGGACCTTGCATGCAGAGACTGAGTGAAATAACTAGACTAATAAGGTAAACGAAGCATTGCCTTTCCCACCCTACATTCTCTGCCCCAACCCAACCCCTCTCCGCACACATGACCCTATTACATCATCAAGACGGCAGGCAGTGCGTGTGGGCTTAACTTTGGCTTATAAAGCCATTTTTTTAGTAAGTTTAATATGAATCGCATCTGGTTTACACTTGCGGGCCGACAAGAAGGCTTTATTTTAAGCGGAGGCTGTGTTGTCGGCGCTTATATTAACCAGTCGTTGATTGGTAATGGTAAAGAAGGCAAAAATCGGGACCATGAGGAAAGTTTATTTTAACCGAGATTTTATCTTAAGCGAGTTTATCTTAAGTGGACTCCACTGTACAAGTACAAGAACAGTAGCATCAGTGTACAAAACAAAGGCAGAACATAATCATAACCAATTCTAGAAATACTTCTGCTGAACAATCTTTCACAGCCTATAAACCTGATAATCAAATGCCTTTCAATCATGCAGATGACAATTTACATGTGGGTTCACTTCCACAGAAATTCTTAGGTGTACCATGTCATCATGCTCATTCCACATTTGCCTTGACCTGTTTTTGAGGTTTTGAGCAAATACTAATACAGCATTCTCAACTTGTGGCTCAAAGCATAACCATGAAACAGATGTGGTTCAGCTTGCAAAACTAGTATATAATGAGTCAAAACTCTACATTTAATAGGATACAGAAGATAAATGGAGGATCATAGTAATATTAACAACTCAGATCATCAAAAAAATGACTAAGGCAAATGTGGAATGAGTATGATAATGTGTGAGAATTTGTATCTTCACCTCTGATTTAATCTCCTTATTACGTAGGACTTACATAATATGTATATACATGTATGTCCTAACCCTTTGGTCTGAAAAGCACCCGCATGTACGAGGCCTGTTTCAGATATAAGGTAAGTACAGCCATAACTCTTGAACCATTTGCCATATCTAAAATCTGTAAACGGGAAATTGAAGATCTATTTATTGAGCACCAGTGCTGAAAGTTTCAGCACTATTGATGAATGCACTACCATTCTGCATGGAAACAAAGATGGCTACCCTCATTTCTGAGTGGTCAAAGGAAGAAATTCGTGCTGTAATAAGATTTTTGAATGCAAAAGGAAAACGTCCTTCTGAAATCCATTCAGAATTGGTAAGCATGTATGGAGAAGGTGTTATGAGCTTCAAGCAGGTAATCTTCTGGTGTAATGAGTTTCAACAAGGGCGATCAAATGTGCAGGATAAGCAACGTGCAGGACAGTCACCTTCTTCACCTTTACAAGAAAATGTCAAGCATGTTGAGACTGTTTCGGGAGGACAGACGACTCAAAGTTCGTGAACTTTCCCTTTTTTCCCAAGTGTCTCAGAACCTCCTTCAACGCTTGCTTGAGGACCACCATGAATGTTTTCTTGACCACATGATTACTGGTGAGGGGACCTGGGTTCATCACAATACACCAGAATCAAAGAAGGATTCGATGATTTGGAAACGCCCATCTTCAACGCCAGAGCAAAAGTTCAAGGTGCAACCTTCAGCGAGAAAATTGATGGCCACTGTATTCTGGGACGCAAAAGGTGTTCTGTTGGTTGACTTTTTGCAACCTGGTCAGATAATAAATGCGGCCAGATACTGTGAAACATTGAACAAACTGAGGGAGGCTGTGCAGCGAAAGAGACCTGGGCAGCTAAGCAGGAGCGTCGTGTTTCAACATGACAATGCCACCCCTCACGCTGCAAACATCACAAAAGACTGGCTCCAAATGTATGGTTGGGAAGTTTTACCACATCCTCCTCATAGCCCTGATCTGGCCCCATCAGATTTTCATCTGTTTGGATCTCTTAAGCGATGTTTGGCTGGGAAAAAGTTCGACGACGATGACGAATTGATTTCAGAGGTAGAGAAATGGCTGAAAGGTTTTGACGTCAGCTTTTTTAGGGAGGGTATTTTCGCCCTCCTGTCGCAGTGGAGAAAATGCGTCGATCAGCATGGAGATAACATAGACAAATGATGTGAAAGTTTATTGTGTAAATTTCATTAAATTCGCTCTACAACTTTAGGAGCTATGGCCGTACTTACTTTATATCTGGGACAGCCCTCGTACATCTTTGAAGTAGCATTTCCCTGTTGTTTCCAACGTATTTCCTACGTAATGAGCATTCCTTTGTAAAGGAGTGCATTTTATGCATAATCATGCTAGAGCAATGTAAAACTCCAACTGAAACAAACTCACGTACAGGCTAATGAGCTCGTGGTAACTTGTCGACATCAGCACTTGAAATACATAGTGATGCAAAAGAGTTAAGCAGGTTGCATTGATTCAAGTTCTGGTGTCTGGCAATAAAATACAGTCTGTTTTTACAGTTCATTAAATTATGTGATATACACGCAAGTAAGTACTGTAACGAAAATTTTGATTCCAATTTATTACTGTCCAATACTTCTTCAAAATTTGAAATTCTCTTTACTCCCATTATAGTTCAAGTTACATCAACTAGAACATGTTGAGATTATCACAGCTAATGCATGGTTACTCTCTGTCAGCCTGACTTATATACATCACTGAGGCATTAATATGGGCAGAGGGAAAAGCACAAACAGTGGAAGTCAGTTAAACCAGAATCAATGGGACTAGGCAAATCATTTTAGACTGAAAGGGCTCTTCTTAATCACAACTCCTCGGGATTACAGAAAAAGTTGTGATAAAGCACCTCGCAGTAGCCTGGCAGACAATAAAGATTAGGATGGCACGGTTGGGATTGGTCGTCTATCCTTATGACATGTTCTAATATCTAGTCAAAATCCACAGAAAGGATCAGCGGCGGGGGGCTAATCACACCTGTCACAGCGTGGCAGCTGTCATTCAGTCAACCGATCTACCATCCTTTGCAGTTTCAGCCGTCAGTGTAAATATTTATTTATCAGTTGTAATCCTTCTACTGCTGATCTTTGATTTTTACGGCTGCTGAGGAGCTGCAATTATCCAGTGATTGATATATAGGAAAAATTTGGTTCCCCAAGGGAAGTTGAGCGGAAGTGGCGATTTAGTGGAGGGCGTTTTAATGGAGTCAACTGTACAATAAATGAATAATGACTTTGGGTTAAAGTTTCAGCAGGAAAAATATAAGGTGGGGTAAGGTAGCAACCACATGCTCTTAAGCATCTTTGGCATTAGAGGAATAGGATTAAAAAAAGGGAAAATAGGCTTTCACTAAAACAATATAAACACACTAGATCTGTACCCCTGGGTGCAGAAGATACACCACTATTGAGTGTCTCCATCTAAAAATTTGCACTAACACCCAGCATTACCTATTCTTCTTCACAGCTGTCTTCTGCAAATGTGTAGATCTACATTACTGTATCACATACCACCTCACACTAACAGTCACACTTCTGAGCATCACTTATCCGTCTCAAATGGTCATTCCAACAGTGAGGAACACGTCATGATGAGCAAATACTGGGGGTGTGAGTGCAGACAAGCCGCTCTTGACAGTATTAATGGCGCTTCTTTTTGTGTAAGGAAAGCCAGCAGGACTTTGAAAATCATTCAGATAAAGCAAGTTTCAAATTAATTGGGATCGGTTTCACTGACTTCCATAGCAGTAAAGTTCTGATGCATGTGCAACACAACATATTGGTTAGCTGCATAGATAACTTAATGGTACTACTGACTACTGAAAGAACAAATAATGAAATACTTGGCTCATCTGCCTCAAAGAAACTAAAACTGCACAACTGATCTCAAACAGCAGGACAATTACAATGTTAATATGCTCAACATAAAAGGATGAAAAAACAATCACATATTGCTGTTGCTTACTGGGAAGAGTCAGGGCTCAACACAAAGGTGATACTTTTCTCTAAATCTGCTCTGGCCAGCCACTGGACTTGCAACTGCACATCTTTTGATTATAGAGTTTGCAGAAACCCAAAGGAACAAAGGATTCAATGATTTAATACAGTAAAAGATTAGACTGCTAGGCAAACTAGACCCAGACAACAATGTACACCACACGGATGACAACCATATGCCCAGCTAATGCCATTCTCATTACCAACCCACTCTGGAAACTGTCATCCTTAATACTGGCCGTAGTGAGAAGTAAACAATACCTTTAACACTTTGTGTACCACAGCCACAATATTGGGTTCAGTTTTACTTTACCTTATCCTAGTGTACCAGCATCCTAAACATGCAGCTGTGTTATATCATAAATTTACATTGTGGGAAAAGCCTTGGGACTGAAACAGTAAGTAACTTACGGCTGTGGTATGTCAGGTATTGAATTTCATTCCATGTTATGTAGCTTAAGAATATCTTGACCCATGAATTAACTTTCTAGTCCAAATCACATTCTTGTTATAAGCGAAATGCCATTTTAACTCAATTCTTTTAGTCCACTGCTATGCTTGATGTAACCAGAATCCATAGCACATCTCTGCATGTGCTAAAACTAAAAGCTAAATGTAAAATCGTTTAGCTGTGTTCATTGCCACATGTTTATCAGAAACTCCTTCTCCATCAAACTTTCACATGAACAAGGGCAGGATCAAGGTGTCAGCAAGTCTTCAATACCTGGAAGAAGAAAGGAAAGCAATGTTACAGTGTTATTTGAGCAGGAAAATGAACACTACTATAACTAGCTGAACACAACATTGAAGACAAACTGAACCACAGCTGTGGGGGCCAGACAAATCTTTTCACAACACTAGTTCAAATTAAAATGATTGCCTCTTTTAATATTTGAAGGTTTAAGGCTACTGAAATCAATGCGACTGGGTATAGAGTTATAGTGAGTTGATATAAGTGGTTGTCAGGGAAAGAAGAACATGAAATGACTGATATTTGCTGCCCTATATTGCAATGCCCCAGGGTGCAAATTTACAATGCAGAGAACGCAACTGGCAGTCTAATTATCCAAAATGATTTTTTGTTCAGTTTCCACCTATACATATCTTTTTTTTTCCTTTCCTAAATTTATTTTATCAGCAAAACTCCAGAAATCACTTTTTTAAAATGTTTTCTCAAATGTCCACTGTAACAGCACACTTCACTACTCAAAAGAGTTTACTAATCATAATACAGGTGATCACTCTTTTCCTTTTCTTGACTTGTGAAGTGTGAACCCTGATTAGCAATGACAGTCCCCACGGACTGTAAATGCTGAACTGCAAATTTCAAAATACCATGAATCAAACAAATACAAAGTAGACGTAAATGCAGGTTGAAAGGAAAATCTTCAGATACTAATGACTGTCAACTACGGCAACTCACCTAGCAAGTCAGTGTGTCTCAACTCACTGCTCAAGAGGTCATCATCATCTTCTGAAATAGGACACACAGATTTCAAAGTTAACTTTTTGGACTATGTACAAGTCTGGAAGACTGGTCAACTTTCTTCTCCTGAATGCCATTCATTTTTCATGAAATTTTCTGAACCATATTATTATGGTTTATGCAAATTATATCATTTAGTTGAAATATACCTAGTTTACAGCTATCTGCAATGTGCAAAAACAGGATATTTTAAGACAAACTTGAAAGTACATAAACTTCAGAATTAGTCAAGGAAGATGTAAGCATTTATCACAGGGAAAAAGTACAAACAAGTCCAAGAAGTTTCCTGGACAGGACTGTACTTTTACAACTAATGCACCACTGTGTGAATCTAGATAAAAAAGGGCTTAAAAAAGCAGTGTTCAGTGCGCTGCTGTCTAGAAACAAAGAAAGTTTTAGCTTACTCTTTAGTTCACTCCGCTGTTTGCAGTACAGTGAGATAAATTTTATTATAGTTAATGAAAGAAGGAGAAAGCCAAATTGTCAGAAGATGGTGGATAGTAGAGGTGGTATAAAGGGATGAATTCCCACTATTTTTTATACTGTATATTTGCTGATCCATTCAGAGGAGAAATGTTGGCAGTGCATAGGGTAAGCAATATAGTGGAAGGTAGTGTAACAAGATTTGATTCTGCATTTTTATGGTTTAAAAAAATTTGGGGTAATCATTCAACTGAGCTTTGAGGCCTTCCACTGTGAAGAAAGGCAGAAATTAGAAAACAGGTCTCTAAAAGTCAAAGTAGGAAATGATGTTAAGAATTAAAGATCAGAAGAGAAGAGGTGAGAAAATGGAAGAAAGTCATACCAGTATTTACTTCCTGGTTCCATTTCTTTGCTGCCACTTGCTGAGGACTGGGAGATGGTGAAGATGGCTCACAGTTTTCCATGGAGTCTCCCAGAATGTCTGACACTTTTTGATGCAATGCTGCCAACTTAGCTTGAATACTATCTTCAGACGGCTGCACTGAGACGGACACGGATGTGACTGAGGACAACTTTGTTTCTTTAGATCTCACGTTCTGCTGCAACTGAGAACTAATTCTGGAAGGAGTTAAGCCTGTGCTGCCTTTTGTTGGTGTTCTGCTGTCAACACATATACCATATTTGAAAGGCACATAGGAATCATTGAGACCCTGCTCATTTTCAGTGTCTTCATCTGCGCTATCCAAGTCTATCAGCTTTGGCAAGCTCTTGGTATCTAAGTCTAATAGCTTCTCTTCAGGCAGAGTTCCAAGGAGATCATAGTTTTGCAGTAAACTTTGTGAAATATTTGGTGAAGGCCTTAAATCATCTGGTCTTCTGAGATCTGAGGGGGGAGATTTTGACTCATATAGTAGTGGAGATGCAGTTCTTACCACTTCATCCTCCTCTCTATCACAACTTTGTGAATTTGTTGTAGGAAAAATGTCACTGAAGGGACTAAGAGCTATGGGACTGTTCCCTTCATCCGTCACTGTTTTAGGTTTATCTTTGGTGGAATTTCCTTTCAGGCTAGGCACTGCCCTGCCAGGCTGGAGATTCCGATCTGCACTAGCCTCACCATCTCCAGGTCGTCGGTCAGAGATATCTCCAGGGCTGCGCCTGAGGAAAGACTGTCGGCTGTGTGGTGAGACGTCATCAAAGGCAGCATATATATCTGTGGTCCTTTGTCGAGGAGAAGTCGTTTTCCCAGGTGTCCGCGGGGATGAAAATAACGACTCTGAGAAACGTTCATGTTTATTTGTGAACTCTGAATTAGAATCTTTCCTGTCCCCAACTTCTGTTACCCAACTGTGACTAGTTCTCTTCATATTTTCACTATGTGCAAAAGGACTTATGCTTCGATGTGAAATTTCAGGCTGCCGTTGTTCAGCACTTTTTGCGGGTGAGGAGAAGTTTTGATGAAGGATCCTAGAGGTTTCAAACATGTCACTGATAACCTGGTCATCAGTCGCAGACTCTGCGTCGATGTTTGAAAATCTGTCCGTTTTTTTCTTTGTGGAATCAGGCAAGGTTTTTGAAGATAAGATACCTGTCTTGTAATTCAAAGGTGAATTCCTCATTTGTTCTGGGGTTAAGGTTTCAAATAAATTTGATGACAAATGAACAGGAGATGCCACTTTCAAATCACTGTCACCTAGATTGGTATGTTTCCTCTTCTTCTCTTTATGTTTATCTATTTCCACTACCCTGCGGCCATTAGTCACAGCTGCATTATTAGACTTATCACTTTCTCCATAATCAAAGGAGAAGCTCTGTGAGCTATCAACAGTGTTGTCAATGGCATGTTTATGTCGGATGGAGCTAGACAGTCTTTCTGGACTGGAACTTCCTTCACTGAAATGTACATCTTCACTCCGCTCTGATAGCACTGAAAGAGAAGAAATGTTCAGGTCAAGAAAACTTCATCACTATGCATGTCTCAAGTCGACATTCTTTATGATATTATCTAAACAAATTGGCAAACAATACATCATGAAATGATTGGAAATTATCTCTTTTTTTTTTTCCTGTTGTCTTATTGACATAAAATATGCTTATACAGCAGAATCCTGTTATCACAAAGTTGAAAAGCTAAATCACCGCCATAAAGCAAGTTTCATGTTATTTATTTATAGTTCTAGTACATTTATCCATTCAACAAATGGGCATGAGAGATTTACAGTGATAAGTTGTGAAGAAACACTGTGGTATTAGTCGGCCTGTTATGCAGCCATCCTGCCATAAACAACATCATACTGAATAACATGGTAAAGACGCTAGCCTGTGAACCCATCCACGCATGCAGCATCTGGCCAGCCAATGAGAGAAAGTAGTTATCTGAATCGGCTAGCGAAATGCTGGCAAAATCTATTCGTAGAATCATGTAGCTACTTTGTTCAGAGGTCACATAAGATAATGGGATAGATCATTTCAAATTATTTTTGCTATCTTAGACTTTTTTACTTCTAAACCATTATCCAGTCACTCGCCAAACACCCAAAAGGCACAACTACAAATAACAACAACAAATCTTTTGTGAATTTTTAACTGTATTCTGTGGCTTCTTTGCAGCATTCTCGATGTCGTAAATTTGAGCTCCTGTTGTTTTTTTTATATATAGATAATATAAGAGGAACTAATCAAAGGAAAGTCCAGAGTAAACAGTAAGCAGTGCCTTATTTTGATGCTTGTGATTTCATGAGCATATTCTTTTTCTGCCTGGCTGGAGGGCAGCACATTTCTTCACATTTTCAACTTTTTTATAATTCTGAATTCACCGTTGCAAGCATTGCGCTTGGTAATGTGCGCTTTCAAGCACATTTAGAGCATATTTTCTCATTAGTTTTTTTTTGGCAATTGCATCTTAAAAGCTGTGGTTTATTTTCCATTGAAACAGCCTTAAGATGTCTAAAATATAACAAAGACCATACCTGGGGATGCGTTTGGCCTAACATTTCCGGCAACTTGGTGAAACTCTGATCTATAATAAGACATGCTTTCAATGGGGCTTCTCCCAATCAGATTCTTAGTGGCAAAGGCATCCTCATCTGCGGAATAAAATAAAGCAACAACCAATCCCAAGAGTTTAAAAGAAGCAACAAACCAACATTAAAATTAACACAGTTCTTTACCATCAGCATGTAATCATCAATCAGTCACCATCTAACCCATTCCAACCTGGGTTGCCTCGAGCATTTCAAGCACCTCAACTGCATATCGACAGACTCCACCATACAATTTCTCTCAGACCATTTTGCTTGAGCACATTAGAAAAGTGCTTGAGCACATTAGAAAAGTGCTATAACTTGAGGAGAGGGAAGTAAGCGGATGAAAGCTCTAATATATTGATAAGATTTATTAGGAAGTTGGACAGCAAGTCTGTTGTATAATATTGTATAGCTGTTTGAATTTCTAGTAGCTTGGTAGCTTCGGAGAGACAACTATTTTTATAGATTGTCAGGAATAAGTTAACTAAGAATCTGTATGAAACACTAAGAACAACAACAATAGAATAATAATTGATAACAACAAACTTATAAAGTCCCAACTCAACTTTCAACTTAACAATAGAATAATAATTGATAACAACAAACTTATAAAGTCCCAACTCAACTTTCAACTTCACAATTGCTAAAGAATGACACTCAACCTGGTATCAAAATCACAGTTATTATTAACCTCACCTAATTCCCCACGAGGGGATAATCTGTTGTAACTCTCATCCGTCAACACACTAGGAGAGGACTGCAAAACAGAATCTACAATCTGCAGACAAAAACAGAAATTGGTACTAATGATTTTGAGGACTCATGAGCACCACAGTCTTACAGGTGCATACATTTCACTGAAAGACATCTAATGGGTTTTCAATACCCAATGTGCATGCACAAACTCTGACCTCTCCATGTTCTCTCTGCACTAGTTTCGGACAACACTCCTAGACTGCCACTCCCTTACAGATAAACAACATTTCTATCCACTAGACATCACTCACACTGTCGGCAAATTTATCCAGTGCCTTCTGTTTAGATGTCCTTGGTGTCACCAGAGATGCAGCAGTTTTTTGCTTCCCTTGATTCTGTAAGAGATATGAACAAACTGTAACTATTAAAATTTCAATGATACAGATTCTGCCACTGCAAGAAATTCAGTGTCCAGCATTTCTCCTGCCAAAATTACTGATTCAAGAATTTGTTGTCCCATGCAATAACCTGACACATTAAACAATTAACAAAAAAACCAAGTAGTCAAGATTATATCCACTAAACAAGGCACATTAAAATAAGGGAAGAGGAATACTAAATATCTCCTTAATTATAGGATTTACAATTGCAAGCAGACTCAGAGGCCTGTAACCTTTCATAGTGCTAATCAATGGCTTTCAATTTTCTTCACAGTTTGATCATTCCTTTTGGCCGGGCATTCAACTGTCCTGGGATTGAATAGTAAATTTTCTTAACCCCCGAGTAAAACTCTTTGGCATCACTGATACAACAGAACCTCAATATAACATATAGTTTGGTGCACGTGCGATTTATACTTAGTAATGAGGTATACATAGTAACAAGGTTCATCTCTTTTAGCTAATAAATAAACAAAATGGACCCAATCGTAGGGTTATCTGTAATGCTGAAATACAGAAACAGATTTGGAGAATGTACAGATATCTAGCATTCATGTGCTAATAAGATACAAACACACTGGTCTGTAGTCATAACAATAAATGTCATCACTTCCATTGCACCAAGAAACATAAGCAAGTCCTTGCCCAGTGTTATATTTCTCTCCTCCACCCCCAATCCCAATACAGTATGTGCAAAACTGGACTGATCAGCACATGTAAATGGCTCCTATCTGCATGTTTCATGACCATGTGCCACCTCCAGTCTGTTTACATTGTACCAAGACTGATTTCTTGAGGAAAATGCTTATCAGGACTGTTTGAGTTTTACATTAAAGTGGGGTTATATGTTATAAGAAAGGTGTATCAAGGTTTGTTATATGTTATAAGTACATGTTGTATCAAGGTTTGTTTTACAAAGATAAAGAAGAGAAAATTCAGTACATTCAAAATGTATGCATAGTGAGGAGGTATACACAGTACCAGGGTACCTAATATCGAGGTTCTACTGTAATTATTAGCTACACTGCAAGCAACAACAGAATTCTCTCAGATGAGGAGATAATGCAAACCTCTTACCATGTTAATATTTGAAGTTGCAGCTGGTGCAGTGGGCCTCTGCATAGTGCTTTTGCCTGGGGCAGATTTCATGCCTTTCTTCGGATGTGAAGCTATGGAACCTGGTTTGGTCTTAGAAGGCTTTACATTTGACTCTTTCACAGAAGACCTAGGACCAGGCTGGGATTTGATTTCTTTACTGCTGAACCTGCATTGGAAACGCAAAGTGCTTTAGCATGATGAAATGCACAGAAAATATTTCATTACTTTCTGAAAATCAACTTTATGTTTCTCTGCAAAGCCTTGACAAAGGACAAAAAAAAAAACAGACTGAAAAAACAATGAACAAATATACTTTCTCTGTTTGACACTTTTCAGAGTGGAATATATTTTCCATGAATTCTGTACCAACCTACCTTTGAGTTGATCCCAAGAGACCTGACCATGTGGTCATACTTCCTAATGCTACAGTGGAGGATACATCCTTTTGAGCAGCAGTTCTTACTTTATCTGCCACTGTCATAACAGCATCAGGGGTGTCTGTTAGAAGAAAACAAATTGTATGTGTATCTTATACTGTCAACTACAAATATATATTTGGAGTGTACTAGGCACTTTCTCAAGAAGTCTGATCTGTCAGCCAAATCTGCCTCTCATTCCCCATTGGGTTCTGAAGTTGGGCAATATTCATACTGGCCAACCGGGGTCAGTAAACTCTTATTTTATGTTTTGTTTATGCAACTTTGACCTATTTCCAGTACATGTTTTAAAAGATCAGACATTTCTGTTCTTGATGACATTTGAAACACAATCGGGTCTGCAAATCTCAAAATATTTACAATGGAAAATTGACCAAATCCAAACCACAGCTGTATCATTTGTGGTGATCATACACCAAATTTGCTTTTCACATTTATTAGAAATGTATTTCTCCAACTTGTCATGAATTATTAAAAATGAAACTCTGCCTAGAACTGCACTTCCACAGCATTTCTTGCATTAGAGCTAAGCCTGTCTTGCATCAGAGCTTGGCCTATAAGATCCCTATGCCTGGTCACCACCCTTCCAACTTGCAATCTCATTGTCGTGATAGGGTAAGGTAGGACAATGTATTCCCTTTTTAAACATATTTTATGAAATAAATGCTTGTTATTGAAAAGCAAGGTCAATGCAGATACAGTAGAACTTCATAATTTCTAATCCCCTGCCATCTCTTTGCAAGCTCTGGTTCCAAGCTCTACACTTCCATATTAAATATACTTCACCATCTCAAATACCTCACAATATTATATCTAAACCCAGTCTCTTGGAATTCAAGATCATATGGGTCTACTGTAAATATTCACAGACCATGGTGATCAGGAAGACATTTTCTATTTTGAACTTAGTTTCAACAAATCTAATCAGATTTAAATGTTCACCAATGTGCCTAAATGTACTCATTATAATAATAATCATCAGCAAGAAGACATCTGAAATTTTCAGGTTTATATTTACTTATTTACACACATACTATGTCCATACCTTAAAATAATTCATTCATACGAAGTAAAATGCCCTACAGGTTACCCACCATTTTTATACACTGGGCCAGCCATTGGGCCTGTTGGGGTTTCTTTGTTGTTTGAACTTTTGTTCAAACTCCTGTTTATTGAAACTGCTGGTGGGGTGGGTGTGGTCAAAACAAGGCCAAGCTCCTGCAAAGAAAGGTATATTCTCATACCTATGCACAACTAATGTCTACACATGCATGGAATAAATTACATATCAATATAATGAAAAAAAACACAACAAAAAACATCATTCATTTGTATCTTTTTCAACAGACTTATGTTGCCATCTTTAAAAGCTATTAAAACTGAAAACAGAATGGCATAGACTATTTGTGGCACATGAATGCAAATGATAAAGTCTGGACAGGACCACAGAAAGAAGACTTACTACTGCTTTGTGACTAGAAATACTGATTTGTTCCCTATTCTCTCTGCTAATGCACGCCTGTAGTGAGGTCTAGATTCTCCGCTGACCAGCAGAGGTTTTTATTTTAGTGTGGTGGAGGATCCCCAAATGTATGTCTCATGTGCGTGTTCTGTGAACATGACTGTAGGACATGTTATGCATTTTCTAAGAATGAATCCACAGTCATCTGTGGTTCCCACTTTAAACTATTTGTGCATGTTTTATATCAGTTGATTGTGGCCTGTATGCATCTGAATATTGTGATTTGTTGTTGTGGGGCTAGATCATGAATGCGGAGAAAAACTAACTCAGATCTGACTAACTGCTGCCTTGCCTGAAAATGTACGTGTCATCTGCAAGAGGATAAAACAGAACCAGAATAGGATCAGTTAACACATGATGTTAAGGGTGCTCCCTGTAACTCACATTACTGCTCTCCTGACTTTCTCTGAACATAGCCTTACTGCTCAGTTTCTTTTGCATGTGAATGATAGAATGCTTCAGTCTGGGCAACACTTTGCTCTTCATCTCCTCCCTGAAATGACAGTTAAAAAGTGTTATCAAAATGCAACAGTCACCCGTTTAAATAGGTTATAGCAAGTTACTACAACGTAAACAACATGATACAAAGTTTGTTTCAAAAGTAATTTATAACTTTTGCATTTAAATGTGTGAGACCAAGTGACTGTTAAAACTTTAAATGTTAATTTGAATGCATGATTGATGTGCAAAATCATAAGAATTTCACTGCCATTTCTGGTGTTCTAACACTGTGATGGAACAAACTCTGATCACTTGAGGATTCCAGATCTTATTATTGACCATATCAGAAACACTGTTTCCCATCAACCAAAAACAATTGTAAAACAGTCTTATGAAACATTAGGAATTGCTCTGTCTTATAAATCTCATACTATTCTCTTATTCCTTCTGACCTCAATTCCTGTGTGGTCATCAGGTGTGAATGATGTTTGTGAGCTTGAGCACTTAGGTGAGGAATCTCTGATGAAACACTGGGGAGTTGTTCTGTAGAGTGTAAAAACAAAACAGCAACTCTGAGTCCAAATTACTTCACACTGTGCATTCACTACCTTGATACTTACTCATCTAAGCATCATCTAACTTAGTAACTTAATAGTAAATCACAAAAAAGAATTTGGACCCACACATGCAGAAAAAGATCAGAAATATATCAAACAGAAATCAAAGTCCTTAATTCATTTTTGTCATAATCTCCTATGAAATTTCTTCTAATGTAAGATAAGAATAGTGTTATCCGAGTCCCAAAGAACCAGTTCTTAGCCTTACGTATACAGTTTCTTCGAAAAAGTGAAATTACTTTATTCACAACATAACAAATATATACAGCAATGCAGCACTTTCCTTTCATGATAATGATATGATTTCAGATCAGAGTGGCTTTTGTACAAATTTCATGACATAAATATGGAAGGGAATAGGTCACAGAACATTACTATTTTTTTATCTACTCCTTTACTATATCTTGCAGAAGGGGGAATGAGGATGCCAGCACATGCATTTGGCACAACTCAGGATGACAATCAAATTACAGACAGTAGGAACAAAGCATGCCGCCTCAACTATGCACTTCGATACCAATTTCAGACTCTATGTCACTGTTGATATGGCAAAGGGGTATATGCACAACCTGGCTCTATGCTTTACCATGGATGAGACACTTGTCTCAGGTGCTGATGGTCATTTCATCTACTAAGTTGATACGGACAAGCGAATGTCTGCACCTATTGTATTTTTAATCTGTATACAGCACTGAGACGACAGGGCTTATGCACCTTTGCCACACTAGCAATAATACACTAAAAAAAGCAATACTTTGGGCATAAATCCCCAACCCTCACCTGTTTGTAGCTGTTCTATGTAAAGTTTAAGGCAGATATTCCACAGCAGCACCAGGGACACCAGGTTCAGGCGGCCTCCATTGTACACATTGTCAATTTCACGCTGAAAGAAGGAACAGAAAGCAAATTAATCAGGAACTGCAGGCATTTATCAGCCTTAACAAGGAAGTTTTAGGTAAAAATAAGGTCACACTCCTGTCACTTCAGTACAAGAAGGTAGAAATCCAGATTTCTATATCACCTCCACTCATTATGCTATAAATTGTCATTTGAGAAAAGAAATAAAAAAACAGGTTGTCATATCAGCTGTCAACAATTTGCTGTAAAATATGGTTAAAAAGTACCTGCTCTTAAAGACATATCTTCACTGTGTTTTGAAATTGGCCAAAGTCAGAAACAGACCATAAGGGCACCTTACTGTTAATCCCTAGTGGACAAGCTGAGAATTCAAAATATGCCAATACTTCAAACCGAAACTGCAGCTGCAGAAAAAGCTGACTTTTTTTTCCAGCCTAAAAAGTTTTCTCTGCATTCTCTCAGATGTGTGAAAAATGGCTTAGCCCATTTTGGAAGCAAAATAACAATATGGACATCATGAACAGATATGAAGAGCAAGGTTGTTAACAAATATAAGGTTGTTTCTTTTTCTGTCATTTTATTTGGCCTTACCTTGTGAATTTCTTTGTTACATTCTCTAAGGAGTAGACCTGGTACACGGACACCCAAGTCTGTGCCATCCAGAATATGCTTAGGCGTGTTCTGGTCGAGAACAGACCTAACTATTTCTCTGGCCTCCTCCAGACTATCACTGAACTTGGAAAGTGTCCGCCAGTTGGACCGGGCCTGGTGAACAAAAGTAAGCATGTATGACAACACCGCATGTGCCAGTCAAAGAATAAGTCTGAAGGATATATGTAGCCATACATCTTTTGCCATGTCTTGATCTGCCCATCTTTAATGAATTAGCTTGCCATAAACAACATGTAATATTAAGTGCCAGCTTCAAATTCATTCTCATAGAAGTTGATGTAATCTATTGGCTAATCCATCCATCACTATTATCCATCATTTCATTTGGCTAGTAATGCTTCACATAATGAGATGTGGAAAACATTGCCTCAAAGGCTTTCTATGTGTTCTAGGTACTCATGTTCAGTCTCATTAAAATCTGAACCACAAGTCATTTCTTTCTCTTTCCTTCTCTTGTGCTGTCTGGGTAACATAGTATTGGTAAAATGCTGCAGTTTTCTTGATTCCATTCATTCTGAGCACAGTGAACTGGAGAAGTAAAAGCAGTATGATTATACAGACCTTTTCAATCCTTTCTCCTCGCTTGATTGCACAGACATCTCTGTCAGAATCAAACATGGTAAGTGTGCGTTTGGCCGGCAGAGTCCTGTAGATTCATTAAAATAATAACATGATTTAAAAAATTTTCCTGTTATGAATACTGCTAAAATCTTCTCAATCTTTATTTTCAGTTTTGAAAAGAAAGGCAGAAAAACACCTACCACTAGAAAAATTCTTGTCACTACTGAGTCAAATACAGGGCCTTTCTGCTTACAAGCAGAGCCTGCTACCACAACACTAAAAGGAGGTTAACTTCACAGCAATTTAATTCTTATCAGTTAAGTCCACTTCAGCTGATTTCACTGGATCCTTCACAGGGGGCTCAAATTACCAGAAACCAATTTACGACTAACTAGGCATACAGCCATGGTATTTTAATTCATGGTTAGACTATTTCCATTGCAGAAGGAAATTTGAACAAGGTCTTCAGAACCAATTAAAAGGAGATGCAATTATCCAGTGACTTTCATATGGAAATATAGGGGTTTGTCTTGTGGAACATTTTACAAGAACATAGCTTTCCGCAAAATTTTTAGCATTCTGCCATCCTTGTATAAGCCAAGTGTTCACCCATGACCTTCACTACTTCCAACTGTTCATGTTTGTTCACATTTGTTCAAATTAAAAATCAAATCAATATGCATCTAAAGATACCGTCTGTTTGCGCAAAAATACACAAACAAAAATCACAGCAAAGCTATATGTTTATGTTCCAGCCTGAGAAACTAGTACATTGGATGGCCAAAAATAAAGAACATTGGCAAATGGATATTGTTTGCCAATGCTGCAATAGCATGCCTGGGTGCAGCCTAACACAGTGGTGTCCCTTTCTGACATGTGTTTTACATTTCTTGTCTTGACAAAACTATCACATCTAGATGAATGGAAGTCATAACAATTACTGATTATTCCTGTCTGTTAATTTGTGTTAAAAGCTACTGGTCTCTGAATTAGGTGAAGTTTTTCTTGGCCACTCGTTATAGTTTACACACTAATCTTCCAGACAGTGAAGCAGTGCAATTTCACATAAATTTTTTAGGGTCTAGCAGCGCTATCACCCATTTGAGACAAAGCAAGTTCCAACTTACATGCCATGTCTGAGAGCATTATCTGCTGTGATATTAACTTGCTGCCTCTTCTCATGTTCAACATCACGATATGACTTCACAAGGCCACGAAATTTTTTCACCAAGTCACTGAAATTCCAAATTTCAATGTTAGAACATAAGCATACTGATGGCTAATGACTAAACATTCCTATACAAATACCATAATTGAAGGGGTTATGCAAATAGACAAGGAAGACTTTGGGAAACATGTTCCAGATAATTTCATAGGACCTAGGAATGAAGAAAATGAAAGCAATAAAAATATTCAGAGAATGGAAGAAATGGGTATAAGAGAAGGAGATCTGATATCAAATGTTCTGTAGAAAAGACAAGAAGAAAGTCTATGACAGGCACAATAAGTAGTGCTGCTCCCAAATGTCTGCTGGAGAGGAAGCCCATGCAATGATGGGAATGCTCGGTATGTCAAGAAGCCAGTTCCCAAACCAAGTATGGATAACGGAGCAAGAGGCAATACAAGACAACAATTTCTACAGTACTCATTTTCACAGGATTCTCCTTAAATCTAGAAGTCTTAACATTCAATCAACCAAGCGTACAATCAATCTACCAGTGATCTACCTCCAAAAGTCTGTTGACATCAATCAGACATTAGTTCTTATCACATCATGAATATAATCATTTTTGTTATTCATGTTTCTTGATCAGACTGCAGGTAATATGATCAACTAACCAAACTCAGATAAACAATTGATTCTTTTCTCTCCGCTGTAGCTGTCACTGTAAAGGCAAATGATTAACCTAAGTATGTATGACGTACATATCTGTCCTTATCTTCCTTACAAACAGCTCTCAGAATTACTGGTATGCTGGAAATAAACAATCCCATGTCGTATCCAACCGACGCTTTACGTATATGATGACCTAGTCCTGAGCGCAGAGTAAGGAACCCATTGTAGTTTGGTGAAAAAACATGCCATTGCCAAGAGTCAAAACAAATATATTCTACGAAGAAGACAATGTTTCAATAATTACTATTAATAATTCAGTATGCAACCTGTCACAAACATACTGCTGGCAGTTACATGTTCTTTCATAATGGTTAATGGAAGATGTAAAATGTCTAATAATCATTACTCTGTATACTCTCTCCACTTCCTGTTGGCTGTCACAATCAAATGTAAGCGCTCAAAGAATTGGTTCTGTTCCAGTACACAACTGTCTTGGATTGTGGTTCTCACAATAGTTCCCAGTGCACTTGTGTCTGGATGAAGGGTGGGATAAAGTAAGGCATCTTGAGGCTTCCATCCTGGATATGAGCAAAAAAAAGTATTTTATAGCATGAGAACAATAATCATTCCTTTGACGGACAGCTACCACTGCAAATACTGTATTGCTATGGTCACATATGAAAATCAAAATGAGGCAATTTAGAAGTCCTTGCATCATTTCAAGAAATCATTATGAATTTGACCTCAGAAGAGTAATGTGACAGCTCTCTAAGACAGTCTAAAAAGCTGCATGTTAGAAAATGACTTTTGAGAGGCTGAAAATGTCATGCCACCTGTCCACCAAAAGTGGGCAAGTACAGTGAGTACACAGACTTGCAGGATAACCCTCTACCTCCTGATCATTTCTCAATACTAGTCGCTATAACATTGCTTCTCCAGAATACAAATCCCAAGGATTGACTCTTTAGCACCCACCCTGGTAAATTTCCTTCATGACTAAAACACATACATGATACACTATCTAAAACATGAAACAAAATTTTTCACATGTATCATTCTGTAGAGTAAAATACCCTCAAATTCTATGTGATGAATGATATTTTAGGATCACTTTAACTGTTTAATGCAAGACTTCAGAGACTTATATGCCTATGAGTATCATTGGATGCATGAGAGCTTGAAGAGTTTGTTTCAAATACAAACATTATTACCATGCTCTGATTTCATGACTTGCACCACGACATATGTGGAAAAACTGTACAGCATGTGGATAAACTTGCGTCCACCAGGTGACAACAACAAGGCCGCATTCACAAGAGGCATGTGGGCATCAGCCTCATCCTGCCAAAATTAATTTCATGTGTAATTAGACATGTATTTCTGTTTCCACTTTCAAGCCATTACTAGAGAATACTACATAAAGACAAACAACATTTTTCTATGAGATAAATATTGCTTCCACCAATTTATCACTACTTTAATTTTGATAGTATGTAAATACAGGGTTTCAAGTATAGTCAGTTGAATCAACATAATCATAATTAAACAGGATCATGGAATTGGTTCTGATTCTCCAAAAGTGTATTCCAAGTATGGCTTGTTGCTTGTATTTTCTGAGAAATGGTGCAATTATGCAAAAAGCGCACAAAAAACGCCAGCAGCATTTGACCCGAACTGAATAATTACTAAAAAAAGTTTTCTCTTGCAATTCTACTAAAGAAAATGCACCATTATGTTCGCAGTAAATTTCAGGCTCTCTGGCCTCTAGCCTATGATGACAGAGCAACAAACACAAACCTTCTGAATGCATGCCAACCAATTATTGCACACTTTCCTGAACTGCATCTCAGTCTTTTTGTCTATAACCGGCCAGCAATCCCTGCCAACAAAGAAGGTCTGTGGTTAAGCCCAATATGCTACCCATCCAATACTTTTAAATCATGACAGAACTAACATAATGACATCAAGTAAACTGCATATACATATGATTATTGTGAACAAAATTAACAAAATCTATCAATAAAGAAAGGGCAAAATATGTGGCCCAAATTCTTCACGACCTACCACATCTCCAAGTCAAATATAAAAAAAAATACAACCAAGCCCTTTCAAAGTGTGCCTACATACATATACTTACACTTGCAACAGCTCACTGATATTTGAACTTTACTATGTTTAGGATACGGTTATGCTTCAAGCTCACCTGAACTGTTCCCTAGCTAGTGAGAGATTCAATCTTGAAAAGAGGAAGTACAATACTGCCTCGGATCCTGCTTTGTTAGGGAGGTGGAACATATCTCTGGAAAAGGACAGATTGTTCAATCATAAGGACAGCTCTAAGGCTTATGTCATGGAAATACACGTAAGCAGCACCATCCATAAATTCTCAAGACAGGCACAGACATGCGTTTTTCAAAATTAGTACACACACAAAGAATAAATATGGGGCAGAAGGATTCAATAAGCTACATAAAATTCAACACAACAGAAGAAAAAAATACACTCAGGAATATGATGTGTTTCTCTAAATCATTCATAATTTTTATTTACAAAGTTTTGTTTTGGAATTCACTCAAGATTTAGACTGCCTGTCCTCTCTCCAGACAACTATCCTTATATATTACGACCATTTTACTGCTATCTTACTCTATAAGATAATCAGTAGATTGGTAAGATTTAAATCCACTTTTCACCACTTCCTATTAATAAGGTAGCATAATCCACTGACACTGAAGTTAAGACCTCAAGCTCATTCTCCATTAACTTGCCTTCTTCCTTAACACAGAATAACATATACTACATTCCCATGACAGGCTCTGACATTTTATATACTGACAGACTTTCAATACAAACGAAACTGTGGGCAAAAGAGGAAATGTGTGCATGAGGAGCGGGAGTCAACAATACAATCAAAATGCTATAATTAAATGTTGTACATATCATCTTGCTGCTTTATTCAATCCAGTAACAGATGTCTTACAAGACATTAAATTGAGGTGATGAAATAAAAGACTGAAGGGGTATGAAGCAAATGGAATATTGACTCTCATAATATTGTGCTAATGCTTCCATTGGCACAAGCATGCCCAGCGGTGTCCATTTGGTTGTAACACATTGCTATCATCTTACAATCTTACTATGAAATTGAGACTGACAACTTTGCTACCATGCTCTGCTTAACAGCTTTGTTCAAAGTTCAGATCTCATTAATGGGCTGGTAGTGGTAGCATCAAATGTAATAAGCTTCTTATGTCTCATGCAAAGTGTAATTGATGCTCTGATCACATTAGTTCAACCACTGTTACAAAGTTAAAATACAAGAAATAAAATGCATATTACTTACTTATTGAAGGGAATTTTGTATTTTCCTTCCATTTCTACAGCATCCAGACCTAACAGTTGCAGGTTGGTAAACATGATGGTGCTCATTTCATCCACATCCATGATAACAGGTTCAGTTATCACCACTTATGATGTAAAAATCTCCTTCTAATCCTGAACCTACAGTGATAATATAGAGGTAACAAAGAGATTAGTGGTAAGTGGAATTACATAGATATACTGCCCCAACCACACTGACAAAATGATTTGGTGATTTGGCATGCGGAGTGCTGTAAGAAGGCATGCTCAAGCAGATATCTCAAGGAATTAAACACAAAAAGACAGAAGGAAAAGGAGGAAAAGGTCTGGGACAGCTACCGTGTTGTGGAGCACATGAAAAAAAACAGGTGTGGTAAGAGAATGTGTATGTTTCTGGCAACAAGTAAATAAACAGAGTGATAGGAATATGAAATGTGGAGGGATTACTAAGACTAAGACTCTAAAAGAGGAGTGCAACTCTTCCAAAGCAACCATCACTCATTCCTCTTGTGCAGTAAGACGGCATAAAGAATGGAAGCAAATTTCAACTATAAATTCTTAAGAAAGCTATGGTATTGTGCAAATATTCTGTCAGTTTGCCTTAGCTAAAAGCTGACGAATGACATGAATGTAATCTCAGATGTAATAATGATGAAATCTCAGCTTTCTCTAACAACAGCAACGATTTACTCAAATTATCGATTTAGTCCATAACCTGTCTATGACTAAATGAACTGTATCATTATCCTTGGGGTGCTGTCCTTTGAGATAGCCGATATCTCTCAGCTCAATCATCATGCAGTTTCGTTCAGCATTAAAAGCATTTTTTCAAACATTCAACACTGTTCAATGCTGCAAAACTACCGTCTTTGTTGAAAAACACAAAACCATAAACAGGCCTCGAAGTTTGGTTGGCAAAGTCACAGAGCACTTGGGGAGGGAAGGGGAGGGGGGAGAGTTAGGACAACAATTTCAACAAACTAACTGACTAACTTTAAATTTTTTTAAAAAATTTCAGAGCTAGACTAGTCTAACCTAGGCAACATTTAAAGTAGGACACGCACATCAAAAATAATTTTCATACTTTTTCTCTCTAAAAATTATCTACGGTGCCCACCGAGTCAGTTTTGCGAAGAAAGAGGCGTATGTAATATGACATAATAGGGGGAGCTAGAGTTACCGGGTTTGGCTTTTGCGTCCAGAGTTATTCCCCTTCCCCGATCAGCAGAAGCATGTGGCAAAAACACTGACGTCACTTACATTCCGCAGCCACAGACACCTCTACCTGACAATGTATTATTTAGCTTTTAATTAAGGTTCTGGNGTATGTAATATGACATAATAGGGGGAGCTAGAGTTACCGGGTTTGGCTTTTGCGTCCAGAGTTATTCCCCTTCCCCGATCAGCAGAAGCATGTGGCAAAAACACTGACGTCACTTACGTTCCGCAGCCACAGACACCTCTACCTGACAATGTATTATTTAGCTTTTAATTAAGGTTCTGGTACTCCAAAATCAAACGTAAAGTTTGATAGTGTGAGCCAGAAAAAGTATTCAGCATTTTTATTGCCTCAGCATGATTTTGTTTGGCATATCTACTGTTCACAGAGGAATTAAAACATTCATACCAACATGCTATCACCCGTCTGCAGAGCACTGGCTAGACAGCTTGGCCATCTGGTGATCTGGCAAGAACGTATTTGATGTAAGCTTATGGCCACCACGCGCGCAGTGGTTGTAACAATTCGGACTTTGGATAATGTAATCCTGTAGGTTGCCTGGGGCCAGCAGAGGCGTTATATCATTATGACAGACACTTGAAAGACTGTTTTATTGGAATAATAAGTTAAATAAGGTATCGTATGATTTAGTATGGCATGGTCTGTAGGACGGTACAGTCTTCCTTTAACTAGTTTAACTCCTATCCTAGACTAGTCTTGATCATGAATGATCTAGATCTAATCTATGGCCCATGAACCATCTTAGTCCTTACTTAAAGATAGTCTACCAGTTTTGTTGTTTGTTCCCAGGCCGGGGCCTTGTTTTTCGGCATTTTTTTTTTTATTTTCAATTGTCTACTACTCTACTAGACTAGTATAGCCTAAGGCGAATGTCATAATCGTGTATTCAAAACCCGTTTACAACATTACAACTTTAATAAGAAATCACTATCAGAACCTGCGGGTGAGGCCTTCAGGATTGGTAAAATCAAGTCTCTTCTCGTTTAGATTTCCTCTTGACTACAGCAGGCAGCCATATTGATTGATGTTGAATGCGACCGCCAATCGAAACGCCCGGATGCCGGCAAGTTCCCGACCGGAGCTCGAAACAACGTACAAAACCGAAGAAGTTTTCAGGCGATACAATCAGGTTGATGAACCGTAAAGTAATTAATAATACATGTATTAATTAAATTATTAATAATATTCAATGACCACAAGCATAAACTGAAATCAAGTTTTTGGGTCGACTTTCCTGTTAAGTGCTGGTAATTAACTGTGCTTCTTTTTCTTTTGGTCAATAGTCCTAGATCCCTCAAAATAATGTTGCTTGCAATGCCAATCATTTCAATACTTGTTAATACATTGTTGGTAGTAGAAGTTGAAGTAGTAGTAGTAGTAGTAGTAGCAGCAGTAGTAGTAGTAGTAGTACTTTTACTAGATTTAGTACTAGTTTTAATACTCTAAAACATGAAGTCAGCTGCTCCTTGGGAACACGAAAGACGTTGCGATTAAGAGGAGTTGCAATTGTAAAGTGACTTTCATTTTTCTAAGAGAGAAAAGTGATGTGGTTATGCGGAAGCAGCAGTTAGGTAGATCGCAATCAAGGTCACAACTACCTCGTTCGCCCCCTCTCTCCCTCCCTCCCTCCCTCCGGAAAACCATTGATCCGCTGCTTCATTTATCAACCTTTGATTTTGATGAACAAAATGAAACGTCAGAGGCTGTGAATTCAAGTATTTTACTTCAGTGTTTTCAACGAGTTACCAAATATGCATTTGAATCTTCCCCATACAGAATGCAGGAAAGATGACGTGTATACATGACAGCCTGACAAGTGAAAGAGCAATTTCTCCATACCTCGGCGTACTTCCCCTACAATTAGAACAAAAAAANNNGGGGGGGGGGGGAGAGGGGAGGGCGCAAAAGAAGCAATTTGAGGTCATTTCTGGCTGAAATTAACATGCTTGTCTAGTTTTAATTTTTATTTTTAGAAATTGCAAAAAAAAAAAAAGGACATTGCCCCGCCTTTACAAATAATCCCGGGTGGGGGAGGAAGGAAAGGGTAAAGGGCCATGCTCCCGCAGGAAGATTTTTTTTTTTAAATTAAAGAGGGCAAAGGGGCGATTTGACGCCATTTCGTAAATGAAATTAGGTGAACCTTTTTATCATGATTTGTTTAATTTGAAAGAGTTTTCTCTAACGGGAAGCAAAAACCAACGAATTTGAAAAGGAAGATGATCCATGTTTTGATAAGACAAAACTTCGACAATTACACACTTATCCAGCTCATAGCGTTCTCTTCACCCCCCACCCTA
>JAWQUT010000094.1:1422989-1433212 GCA_033807755.1 Ellobium chinense
CGTTTTTCTTAACTTTAGTTACTGCCAGCGCGGGCAAAGTTAGACAGCATCGTGCATAAGGTTCTACATCTATTTTAGTTATTCTAGTATATTTTTAATTATTTTTTTTTATAGGTCCCTCCCCTTAACTACCCTCTCCCCCCCCCCCNCCCCCCCCTTTCCCACCAGACACACACACACACACACTTTTTCCCTCATCCCTGTCCCCAAAGCCACCATATGGATAATTCAAAGATAAACAAACATTTTGCCATCTAACGACCATAATACCTCTCCAGAGGAGATCGATGTCCAGAATAAAAATCTACAGAAGAGACAAAACCAAGGTTTGGCGTATAATTACACTTTAAATGGGATGTCTACAGAAAGAGAAATAATATGTCTTGCAGTGGAAAAATTTCTAACTTTATGATTGGAAACAATCATGTAAGCCGAAAAACTCAGTCGGTAGATCTACATACGAGCCGCAATACTCTTCTTCAGAGAGGTGGGAACGGCCAAATATCAATAGTTTACTCAGACTTTTTTTTTTTGTGCTCGATTCACCGATCATACATTATCATGCAATTCACAACTGAAATTGGTTACCCCATACATAACTTATTGCTGTGCGTGACCCATTATAGAGCATGTTTGCAGGAAAAGCAACCAGGGCCACAACTATTACCCTCGCAGTCCCGGCAATGCGGGTGGAGGACCGAAGGTCAGAGGGCACCTAAACACAGAGGAGAAAAACGAAACACGGAGAATGTAAAAGACAAGAGAAAAGTAGACAGACAGACAGACAGACTGGCAGATAGGCAGGTAGGCAGACTGATAGACAGGCAGACAGGAAGCGAAAGACTGCATTTCATGAGACACGGATGATTAATATTATATTTATTTACGTATCTGAAGAAAAGTTGGGGGTGGGGACTTTAATTTAAAAAAAAAACAGAAAGATATTTGGCGAATGAACATAACGAGCCATTTTCTTTACACTTTACCATAAAATAATTTCAAAGATGGCTGCCCGACTAGCGTTTTACATGTGTGTGAATATGTGTATGTGTGTATGTGTGTGTTTGTGTGTATGTGTGTGTGTGTGTGTGCGTATGTGCCTGTGTGTGTGTGTGTGTGCGTGTGCGTGTGTGTGTGTGCGCGCGCGTGTGTGCGTGCGTGTGTGTATGTATTTGCGTGTGTGCGTGTGTGTGTGTGTGTGTGCGTGTGTGTGTGTGTGTGTGTGTGTGTGTGTGTGNGTGTGTGTGTGTGTGTGTGTGTGTGTGTGTGTGTGTGTGTGTGTGTGTGTGTGTTATTATTTATATTAAACAAAATGTCGTGTCATAATGTGATTTAATTTACTCAGATAGACTATGACGACATACATTGTTTTAGAGTAATGTTTGAAAAAATCAGCTTAAATTTTGGACAACGTCATAGAAAATGGGGTGTTCGATCATTCCATTTAGAAAAAAATATCAGGGGCGGATCAAGAGCGTCCCGGGGTCCCAGGCTCTACTAAGCTGCATACTACCATACGTTTTTCTTTTCTTTTCATGAAATTTGAAGACTTCGGAGTGATGACAAAAAGGCAGAAGTTCCGTTGCTAAAAGTTTTTATTTTTTTAGCTTTGACAGATAGACAGGTGAATGCATTACATGTGGATGTATTTTTGTTGCATTTTTCTCTTTAGGCTGACATTAGCAGAGTATGACAGATCTACTATCTTTATCTAAAAGGCCGTGGAATGTCTGTTAAACCTACAACTGCTTGCTTTTTTGTTGTTGTTGTTATTGTTGTTTGCTTGTTTCCCCAAACCTCTATTAGAAATTTAAAAAAAAAAAAGATAAAACAAAACAAAACAAAAATCACAGCTATAAATGTCCCGAAATCTTTCCTTTCTTTTTGTCTCTTTGTTTGTTTGTTTGTTTCCTTTATTAATTTCCCGGGCATACATGCCCCCGAATCACCCGTACCCCAATCCCGATCCCCTTTAGAAGCCGTGGAATGTTGTTCCTATTTTCTTGTGGTGCTGTTAAGGTTTGGTTTTCTTCTCGAGCGCCTCCCAAAGAAAAAAAAAAAGCGCTATCGGCACGGCGGAAATGAGCGGAGCTTCTGGACGTTGGTTCAAAATTTGGTATTTTTTGTTGTAGTCTGAAAGTGGGAACTTGGCAAATACCGGCCACCATCTCCGCTTTTTTTTTTTCGTGAAACTTGAAAAAAAAAACTTTTTTTTTTTGTCTGAAATGAAAATCGATGCTTCTGATTTGGAATTATTGCGGCGACGAACATCAATGCGACAAAATTACGATTGTATCTGAATACCTTACGCACAATAATAAAAGTCGATCATGTGTGGCCATAATATGGTACTCTCATGCATAAAGAGTGCCCATTTTCAAGAGTATTATGAATTATGCATGCGTCCCGCCTAAGCCGCGCTGGCACATACGCAGTCCACATGTAATCGGGTGGCAAGGCAATGTGGTATTCATTCTTTATTAGGAGGTGGGGGGGGAATGTGAGCCCAGTTTGATACTATTTCAGATGGTGTTATACAATTTCTAGGGAAGTGTGTCATCAGGGATTTTACCAAATTACTGTGAGTGATCGAGTTTGAGAAGAAGGGCCGAAAAAATCTACATTAGAAAATTTCCTGCCCCTACCAGGAATCGAACTCAGGGCCTCTCAGCTTGCAAGTCTGAACTCCACAGGGACGCGAACTTCACAGCAGTTTAATTCTGAAATCCCTATTGCTTGAAAAAGTTCCATAACTTCCACGTGCGAACCTGTTGTTCACCCTGACCCCGACACACTTCCCGACTGCTCACATATAAACACATTCTCACTTGTTTAAAACTACTGGGTCTTCCGTTCTGTTTGATTTTCTGTCTTCCCTGCCCTTCCTTTCTCTTCGCTTCCCTTCCCTTCCCTTTCCCTCCCGTGCCTTCTATTCTTCCCATTCCCTGTCCTTCCCTCCCCTTCTGCTGTATTAGTTTTAATTTCCCGTGACATTTTAAAGCTGTCCATTTTCCCTCTCCTTAGCAAGGACCGTAACTGGTCCGTCTAGTCTGCAAGCCCCAGAAACGCATTGTACGGAGCCTCTTTTTCAACATTCCAGTGTTCAATTTGTTGTTGTTGTTGTTGTTATTATTGTTGTTGTTGTTGTTGTTGTTGTTATTGTTGTTGTTAGACTGTTTGCTTCTTTGTCATCAGATTAGTCAGACCTTATCGGTACCATCTTCTGAGACTCCAGGCTCTGGGCAGAGATGGTTGAACATAATAGGGCCCATTGGGTAACAAATGACAGTGAAGAGACACGGGGCCCATGTTAGGTAATTGAGAAATGCAGGGGCCATCAAGTCTTTTAAAAGGCACAGGATCCCGGGACAAAGGTTCCCTCAGCTCCATGGTCAGTTCGTCTCTGGATCTGCACAGACTGTCNNGGGGGGGGGGGGGGCTCCTTCCTGACATTATGGTGGTAATGGGGTAGGCAAAGTAGCGGCTTGACCACTGCCTGCTTTAACCCGAGTGACGGTCACTCGACTTTGGCATGCTGGGGTTTCAGTGGACTTGCCTCAGTTTTGGTAACGGGTATGCCTGTTAGACGTTGATCTGGCTCAGAAATATTGGTGGGAGTACGGGTGTGGGGAGAAGAAAGAGGAGACGTGGGGGTAAGGCCTTTGGCTGCGATCGATGACGGGGAAATGAGAAAGACATCATGTGGGGCATATGCATTCATCCTACTTCAGAATAGGGAAGGACCAGCACGCCCATAATATGCACAACGCTCCTAGGAGATGAAATCAGTGTTTCTGTGAGTCCCATGCAAGCAGCAAAAGCCGCGTCCATAGCTATACGGACATTTAAACAAAAAAAAATGTTAAAGGAACAGGGGTTGATGTTTGTTTCACAGCCTAATAAAATCCACATTTTCTTTTTTTTCAAGAATGTTAAACCGCGTACATTTTTCCTCCATCTGACCATTTCTAAGAAAACACCGTTGGAATGTCGGGATTTTCACCGTACGTACGCCGAATGACACGTGCTGCATAACGTCAGAAGCGGGAAAGCTAGCAGACGACTAATAGTACTGATGCATGCGCAAACTGTCTCGAACAATCGCCTGCTAGCCTGTCTCGCTTTTTGATGTCACGCGCGTGCAGGATGGAAATCACAAACATTCCTGCGGTGTTTTCTCAGAAACTGTCTGGCAGAAAGAAAAATTACACTGTTTACGCATGATAAATCAGGAGTTAGCTTTTCAGTTGGAACCTTTAATATGCCATGTCGACAATACCCAGTTTAAAAGCCATGTATACTTTTCTCCGCTAACGGGTGCCAGATGGTGATGTTGACGCATGTTAGGCCGATTGTACTGTCTTGTTGCTCTCAAATTGTTGGTTATAGTATACGGAAACAGCTTGGGATCGTTCTTTGATTGGTATTAATCGGGCCAACCATTACAGAAACCAGATCACTTGAAATGCCATACAGTCTGAGTGCTATAGGCAATACGACGACAAACAACTTAGAAACATTTTGAATACTAGAGCAAGTGAGAGAAAGTACTGTATATCCAGAATTCCTCAACCTTTTCTCAAATAAGCTACTGCCATAGAGTTTGGAAATCTTACTTCGCTGATTAGAGCCCCCTATTTATCATAATAGTATCGTCAATCAACTGTACATACATTTTGTACATGACATTAATCAATGTTGATTTAATGTCCGTTGGAATCCAAATTTTGAGCCGAAGAGCCATGCAATTATTTCGAAGCGAAAGGCTTCCAAATAGAGCCGAATATCTGGAATTTTGTCCCGAAAGAGCCAAACTTGGCAACCCTGTGTGAGAGGCGCTTACCCTATCTGTCTTCCTGACTGCCGGTCATCAGCTCTCTACTCCGATCCCGAATTTTTATCGATAACCAATGCCCCATCCTCATTCTCGGGGTCGTGGTCACTTTATCAACCCTGCTCACTCTTCTTCAGAGGAAACATCAGCGCGCTCAATAAGGACCCCCACCACCAGGACGTTCATCTCATACTATCCTACTTCCCTGAAAACATTTGACAATAATATGTTTTGAGAAGTCCGCATTGGACACATGAAGACAGTGATAGATTGTTGTGTTCGAGACTAGCATGGATATTTTATAAGAGACTTCTTTGTCTCTCTGTTTTAACTCAATTAATTTCACTAGAAGTTCTGGTTTAACGCAGCTTCATTAAGTCCGTGCCATGATAAACTTGTGGTGGCCGAAGTCCTCAAGTTCTTCTGAAGACTGGATGACGAGGGGAGGACTATGCACTAGGCAGTACCGAGAAAATCTCACTGAGCCGCGATCCGCTGTTCAGCCACGGCGCGGGCACATCTCGAGGGCACAGTAGGAATCTCGTGAAGGAGAAGGGAGGGGGCAAAGTGGCGCAGAGCCGCGCGAGGGGGGGATACACAGCGGAGATAAAGTGGCCGAAATTCGTGAACACATCAATGACGCGTGGGAAGACAGAGTGAGATGAATTTCACATCGGGCCTCCTTCACCCTCCCATTGCTGCGACTTGACTTTGTCAGCCTCAGTGAGACTGAGAGAGCTTCCACTGCGTGGAGGTCGGTGCGAGATACCAGTGTGGATTTTTACTGAAATATTTCCTAGTGTTACAAGTAAAGAGGTAGGTGAACTCATCATGTGTGCTATCCAGTTTTTTTTTAATTTTTTACTCACACTCTAGACTGGGCCTAGATCTATATCTAGATCTATACACAGTTGCTTATACCATTTTCAACTCACTCTTCACAGTGAACTCTTTCCTGCACAGAATCTCGAACTAAAGACGCAAAAACATGCACACGCCAGTTTCCACTTTCCAACTATAACACACGAGTATTCGTCAGCTCAACCGCGCTTTGAGCGTCAGTTACTCTGCTTATCTATTCGTCACTCAGTCGTTCCGTCACTCGGCTGCTTGCCGTTCCCGCCGGCCGTCTCCCACAAGCGCTGTCGCTCTTCCACTTCGCATTTCGGTTCCTCTCTCCGTCCATGTCTAGTCTGTAACTAGGCGACACAAAATTCGCAGCTGCATTGTTTTTGCTTTCTCACTCTCACCCACGAGAACATTAAAATACTCACCAGCTCCTCATCCACCCCCTTCCTTCGGTATAACAATAGCTTTCCCCCCTGCCCTCTTCGGCCTTGTTACTCACGCAGCCTAAATCTCAGCCTCAGCAAGGGTAACCCCTATCCTCACTCCACTCTCCAGCCATTACATTTACTTGTCTACATTTCACTGTATTGTAACCGATTAGCACTGCAGTGAGATTTACACTTTACAGTGAGGTTGCAGATAGAGGGAGAGGCTCACACAAGGCCGTGAGGCTGGTCAGTCTACTTTTTATTGTGGGTAGGTAGGGGGGAGTGAGAGGGAGAGTACTCACACATTGATAATATTCACTTTTAAAGGCAGCAGGGACCTAGGGAAACGCCAGAAGACATTGTGGCTAGGCCATGTTTCCCCGGCCTGACCCTCTCACATAACGCTGTTACCGGCAGGTCCTTCCCTCCTCTTTTGCCCCCCCTCCCCCTTTCCCTTCTGTTGTTACCGCACAGATAGTGGAACCCGATGAGTGTACTCCTGGTGCATGGAAAAAGGTTACACCAATTACCCAGGTAATCTAAAGTCTAATCGAGATCAACCTGAATAATGAAATGATAGAATAACTTTAATGAATCTGTGCATACATGAAATCCATACATAATAAAGAAGTATACTTAAATAGTTTTTATACATCAATTTGAGTACTTCATAGCAAGGTTCCAATGTTTATAGAAAACTGCATTAAACACCATTTAGAAGGTAGGCAGTATTTCCAGTCCGTCCAGTATTTTCGTTGAACAAAAGGCACACGGCCAATGTCCGATCCCTCCTAGCACAACATCATTATCATTATTTACAAAACTTTAATCAACATTGAATATAAATAAGTAAACAAAGAAAACTATAAGAATTATTGTTACGATTATCATCACCACCATACCACCATCACTATCCTTCCAAGAGCTCTGTCATGTAGTCCAAATATTTTCTAATGGCTTTGGTATGTATACCTCTAAAATTCGTACCGTCGCTATTTCACTGTCTTTGATCCCCGTTTCTCTCCCTTATCTCCCCTTTTCCACATTCCTGCTGTGTTTAGTGTTACTCATGCCGAGGATCTGTATTCAGAAGACCATTCTGACAGATAACTGACCGTGGTGACCAAGACGTTCCATTCTTCACCCGGCCAGACTATAGTTTTGTACAGGACAGGACTGTAATTATCTCAGACGACATCGTGGTATTTACAATGCCAAGGGTGTCGCTAGGGATCAGCAGTTACTTCTCCCGGGAGAGGGGTGGGGGTGGAGCGGGTGAAGGATTAGTCTTCATATTACATGCCAAGTCCTGCGGACCAGTTACCATCATATCACGTGTGAAATTACGTGGCAGCGGTTCACGAGTATTTTTTACAGGGTTCGGGACTTGTTATAACAGGTTTACATCTAGACACCACTGACAATGTCTAGTGCTCTAGTCTACATAGCAAGCCTGTATTGTGATGACTGATGAGAACAGAGAAAACATTTGCTTTGAAAACACCATTCTGTTTTTGATTTAGCAAGTTTGTTGCCCCGGTTCAGGAGGATACACAGTCAACTGCTTCCCTCTGTCCCTCTGTTACTATAATCACTGTGTTAATATATAGGCTGGTAACTTCATACAACATTCATTTAGTGGTTACAAATTTATGTTGAGGGAGAGGTTGGGGACTGGACTTGCTGGCTCCTTATCTCTCTCCATCCCCCCCCCCCCNNTCCTCCTCCTTTGAGATCCCCTGGCTGCGATTCTCTGAAGTAGTCAGTAGGCGTTATCAACTCTCTGGCGTTATTAATTTGGGAATGCGAGATTTGGATCCCTATCATGTCTTCTTAGGAGGGCGGATCAGCCCAGCAAGACTTCAACGAGACAATGTGATTTTGCTTCCTGGACTGGAATTGCATGACTCACCGAAATCCTAGGACCCCCCCNNNCCTCCCCCAAAAGTATCAGTATCATTTCATTATTAACGAATGGAATTCCCAGGACCCAGCTTGCCAGTGCCTGGTACAGGACGCGTCATGTCACTGGCGACATATCAAGGCCTGCTAACTGCCACTGCTGCAGAGAAAGCGCCGAAGTGGTGGGATAGGGTGGTGGGAGAAGTGACAAACTAAACTATGATGAGGTATCCAGCCACTGGCCAAGGTATGGCGTGCCAAGAATGTAAAAATATGATCGGCAAAATCATTGCAAATGCCATGCTGCATGTAATTCTGTGCCTTTATGTATAATGTAATTTGTACCCACGTTTTGGTCAGTAAATGACATTACTAAGTACCAAATCTTGATCCCTTTCTGAAAAGTCTGAGGACCCCAGTCCATGGCCACGAATTTGGACGAGCAGTTCCATCCGCAATCGTAGAACGCTCTGGTTTCCCCAAACCCCCAGTTGTTGTTTTTTTTTACCAAGTGAATTAATGGTGTTACGAGTAGATATAGATATTTACTCATTTTCTGTACTGATAGATGCAGTAGAAAGAGTCACTAAAGACAGGATTACAGTTACAGTTCACGATAACAAACTTGATCTAATTGGTCTATCAGTCTACTAACTTTAAAAAAAAATTTTTTTTTTTTTGGTTATTCGCCTCTATTTATTGGGCATGCATGTGTCAGAGGCCTATCCCATGTCCGTTCTTACAATAACAATCGAAAACTTGCCCCTGAATATTGAGATATTATGTACACGAGGTTTCACCGCCCTTCCAGTCACGATATATTCAGGAGTGATCTGAAAGTCTACTCATATTCCTGTTCTGTTCCTTGGGAACTACTCAGTTTCGCCTGCCGGGCCCGCGCACATGTGGCACCTGCATAAAGCTGGTCTAATGGGGGTTTGCCAATCTGCTAATTAGTTTTCTACCCGCTTGCCATGGAAGCTCATTAGCCTATCATCGCCTTTGCCGGGTTTCCAGGCCGTGCTACGTTATAACAGTATCCCTCTGTTTCGCTGGTATTGATGATCAGGTAACTCGTATACATTAGAACCTGTCCACTGCACCTTACAAACAGGGGCGAAGGGTCCATATAATCAAATAATCACTGATTACCAGCCGAAAATGCCCTTGGTCGACCTTGGCCTTCGTGGCAAGTTAGACAAGAACACCGCCGAATCCTATTTATTTGCTCTTTGTCAGGCCTACTCTTACTTTGACCTACGTTCAGAACCTGATACCCCTCAAATTTTCTCTGCTCTATTCACTGATTAATATGGATAAAGAAGAACCTGGACACCCCTACAGCTAAATATGGAGTGGCCTCACAAAAAAAAACCTCGATGAAAGCAAGGAAATTTCACCGGCTAGTAAAGAAGAGCTGCTAATCAAGGTCTCCGCTTGATTTGTGGCACTTTCACCTATTGCGGTTTAATGTGTTGCGGAACAAAAATAACATATTGGTAAAACGAGACACTGTTCTATAGCATTTAGTGAAATTCATTATTATCAAGGGCCTCTTTATTCGACAATAATTAACACTGTTGCTGACAAGTGACATGCCATAAGTCACAAATTTACGACCACTTTTATTTTTCGCTCAGTTTAGAAATGAATCCACACTTACAGAAAGCCACATGAACAGTCTCACCACACACATAATAATATCTCCATTCACAAGCCCAGTGCTGGTGTTGCCACGTTGCCTATTTTATATTGCAATGTAGCTGATTCCCAAAATCTTTGGTTGGGGAAAGCACCTTGGGGTAGATTTACTTTTTCATGAAGGAGGTTTCTGACATTATGAAACATACAAACAAACTTATTAAATAAACATAAATTCTTCTTGGAAAATAACATGAATGACAAAACTTCTTGGAAAAGTAATTCAGTTGGCCCCCCTGTTCTCAAAACCGGCAAGATTTGACGATGGCAATACTCATATAGGCCTACCCATTTGCTAAAAGGTGGGCTCGGCTTCATGGTGTAGACTGAGCCTGAAAATTACGTTTTCAATAAAATAAGTATCTTGTTTTAGGTCTGGATATTTGGCTAGAGGTGGAAACGGGGGTAAGGGGAGGGAGTCGCTGAGCATAGAGCGGTTTGTCCAAAGATGTTAGTCAGTCTGCTACCCAAGCAACCAAAGGTCATTCTTTTTAAAGCTTGACAGATTG
>JAWQUT010000094.1:1449049-1463712 GCA_033807755.1 Ellobium chinense
AAGGTCAAAGAATAATCATTACAAATTGACAAAACTGAAAAAAAAAAACCCAACAAAAAAGATCAGCCGGCTATTACTAGTACATAAATGTTAATAAATGCATAATATAATTTTATCGTCAATACCTCACACTGGCATACATGTTGTTTCGAACAAGATCACTTAAGCGCAGGATGTTTTGATAAAAGTTAGATTCTTCCGACTGCTCTGTATATATAATATATAGTATGAATGTTACAAAATATCAAATGGGAAAGGGTTTGTTGTGGGCATATTGTGCGTTATCCCGGAGAAATGTCTACATTTTCTAATGAGAGAACATAAACATAATATTAGATTTTCCAATGAGAAAACCATAAATTAATCCTACTCTCTACCGATCTAAATATAGACCTGATCTTTCGTTTTCCCCCAGGCGTGCAGCAATATGGCTTGCTCTCCCTCTGTCTCTCCCTCTACATGGGCTTTTTGACACTCCCATAGTAAACACACTGTGGTGTCATGGATGTACTGTTTTCAGGATGGTGCATATGGACGGGTCTGTCGCCATACAGCAGAAAGCCTTATGTGTGCCTTATCACCTTATAGACATACGGAGTCAACCGTATCATCACTGGTGATGTTTGATATGTTCTTCAGTATATATGCAAGAAAAGATCAGCTCCTTAATTTCAGGGGCGAGGTTACAATCAGATAGGGCCAAAAAAAAAAAAATCATTGAAGAAACAAAGGTTGTTCATAAACCTCCATCAGCTTTTTTTTTTTCTAATTGAGATACATACGTCAGATTTTCACAAGTGCTAAATCTGGGCTACGTTCATTTCGGTCCTGTGGCGTCGCGAAAGGGACCGTTCCTGTATTCTGTGGGCGGATCCAAGCAAAATGTACGTTTTTGGGTGGTGCGCACCAGCCACTGTGAGGAGGGATGCACACCTACTAGAGCGTTGCTAGAAATATGTTCTCTTTTGTTAAAACCGGGAGAAAACCTCAGCAACATGGCAGCAACCATCTACGGTTTAAAATTTGTTAAGGGAACGTCTTATCAATAGCCTTGTGTCGGAGGAAGATGTGACAAGAATCAATGGTGGTACGTATGCTAATGAAATAGGCAAAGATATAAGTAAAGGAAACCTTTCATGGAATAAAACAAAGATTAACAAGCAGTATCCATCAGTTTCTGTACCTAAGGACCCCTTTCAGTCGAACACCAACAGGTGTCAAGCCCGCTTTATGGGCCTCCAACCGTGACGAGTAATGGGTGGATTGGGTTGCTCCTGGCGGAACACAAAACAACTAACGACAGCGTTCACAGGGAGGCCTATCCTTCATCTTTATCTTTGTGTGAGATACAGGATTACATGTTACTAGCACGGCAAGCAGCTGCCCATAACTAATGGATGCTAGGTAGTCATAGTCTGTGTTAGGATCTGTTTATCACTATCAGGTAGGTGTCACTCATATAATTATCACATTGTGTTATGTCATTTTCATGCTATCCTAGAGACTTTCATGAGAGAGAGAGAGAGAGAGAGAGAGAGAGAGAGAGAGAGAGAGAGAGAGAGGGCAGGGAAGAGTGTCCCTGCTACAGATCATGGTCCCCATTTGAAAATGATGAATAGTTAAGCCTTTGTAGAGCACGATAGAGCACTTTACATAGGGAACGACGTGAAGGATATTTGAAGTTAAAGAGAATTTATATCCTTCTGTGATGAAAGTCCCTTTACTTAACCCAAGTGATATTTTCCAGCGTAGTTAAGGTAGCCTGTGGCATAGTTGTTGTTGCTTGCAAATCTAGAATAACCTAGACTATGAACCAGGATGCTGTGGACTTTTGCATGGTTTACGATCTTAATGTCTTGAACCTTTTGCACGTCTTTCTCTTGTTGTTAGCTGTTATCAGTGGCACATTATAACAACCATACATAATCATGTAAAGGCCATGTTTTGTCCCACATGTTTTCTCATTCTCACTTTCATAAATTGTCTTGGCCTTTATCAAGTTCTGTAGCAGCGTTTCCCATTTTATCATGCTGTATTTAATATCCGTAGAACGGTTGTCCTATTCGGAACTACTGCTTTACCATATGTCGTCGCATTAATATGTAAAAGCCAACCATCCTCTTGCTTTTAATGCTTTCGTTTGGTTGTGTTAACATATTCAGAAGCGAAAAAAAAGATAAAAAAACCCCAGTGAAATGCTTTTAGCAGTGGTGATGGGGTATGCACTGTCCATGTATTATTATGGTAAGTACTTGCTTTGTGATAGAATAATGACCTCTCCCATCTGTCTCATTAGCGCCATATGTGTCCTCGTACAAATGTTGGACACAGACGTGACTATCTCACATTGATATGTGCTGTACTAATTAAGACTACTGAAGCAACAGCTGCTGTCTAGATATTCATCCCGCGCTCGAGCACTCAACGACAGACCCTCACGCACAAATCCTATTTCTCGTCACTTCCACATCTTTCTCTCATTCTCCTATAGCCGGCCTAGAAAAAACTTCTTGATCCCCTTCTCATGTTGTTGATATTGTCTTGGGAAGTCCTGTCAGGCGTCATCTTTCCTCTTGGCCTTTGTTAGCTTTGGCTTGTCTTCATCATCCATCGTCTCGTTCTCGTCATCTCTCTGCTTGTCTTTGTTGTCTCCCTTCTTGTCTTCGTCGTCTCTCATCTTGTCTTCATCGTCTCGTCGTCTCTCTTCTTGTCTTCATCATCTGCCATCTTTATTTCGTCGTTTCTCTTCATGTCTTCGTCCTTTATGAACCTGTCTTCGATATCTCTGTTCTTGACTTCGCCGTCTTTTTTCTTGTCCGTCTTCTCTTTCATCTTGTCTTTGTCCTCTGTCATCTTGTCTTCATCGTCTCTCTTTGTCTATGTCGTCTCTTTTCTTGTTTTTCGTTGTCTCTTTGTCTTCGTTGTCTCTCTTTTTGTTTCGTCCTCTATGACTGTGTCTTAGACGTTTCTCTCTTTGACTTCGTCGTCTGTTTTATTGTCTTCGTCCCCTATCTTCTTGTCTTCGTCGTCTGTTTTATTGTCTTCGTCGTCTGTTTTATTGTCTTCGTCCCCTATCTTCTTGTCTTCGTCGTCTGTTTTATTGTCTTCGTCCTCTATCTTCTTGTCTTCATCGTCCCGCTCCTTGTCATCGCCGTCTCCCTTTTTGTATTCTTTGTCTCTTTTCATGTCTTTCATCCCTTAATTTTTTTTGTCTTATCTCCTCGGTTCTTGTCTTCGTCGTCTTTCCTTTTATGTTTGTCTTCTGTCTCGTCTTAGGCCTTTATCATCTTGTCTTCGTCGTCTCTCTGCTTGTCTTCATCATCTCATCTTCATGAACTTTCGCTTCGCCTTAGTTGGCATTGCAATCCTCCTCGCCGTCTCTCGCATTTTTTTGTTTTCGACATCCTCGCCTTGTCCTCGTCATTTTTCGTCATAACTTCATTACTTCTGGCCATGTTTTAATTATCTCTTACCTCGTATTCATTATCTATCGCCATGTATTCGCCGTTTCCTGCATTGTTTTGCCCGAACAGTCCATTTTTATCGCTGTCGCGTGACCGTTTAGTCGTAAATTTTTAATCTAGGTGACGTACATTTGTGTTCAGAATGTTACGTCTCTGAAGTCAGCGCACAAGGTTTGGTATACATTGGATCTAAACTTCTGATTTCAACAGTATCTGCTGGTTTACTGCCGAGAGAGTGACTATCAGTATCAGTACGTAGTAAATTCTTTTGCTAGTGTATGAAGACCATGCAATGGAATTAAGATGACTCTCTCTCTCTTATGTAGTGGCCATTTGCAAGTGCTCTCGAAGGTTATAGGTGTTTTGGGAGTTTTAAGAATTGCTGTCTTCTTTAACGTTAATCTGCGAATGCTTACTGAATGAAATAGTTTATGAACAACTGATACACGATCGAGTGTCCCGAGAAGGATTAGCACGATTACTAAGTGCAAACACAATAATATTCACCACTTTGAAAGGACCCGCCCATCTGTCATCCATCCATCCATCCATCCATCCATCCATCCATCCATCCATCCATCCATCCATCCCTCTCCCCATTCATCCATTCATCTATAAATCCCATCCATCCATCCATAAATTCTTCTTTCCCTACCTACCTACCATCCATCCATCCATCCATCGTTCCACCCATCCATCCCTCTCTCCATTCATCCATTCATTCATCTATCCATCCATCCATCCATCAATTCTTCTTTCCCTACCTACCATCCATCCATCCATCCATCCATCCATCCATCCATCCATCCATCCATCCATCCATTAATTCCTCCCTCCATCCATCCATCCATCCATCCATCCATCCATCCATCCATTTATTCCGCCCTCCCTCTCCATCCATCCATCCATCCATCCATCCATCCAGTGAGCTGGCGTTAGCATAAATGAATGTGAAGTTTCTTCATAAATTAATGTGAAGTTTCTTGTCCACCCTCTTTGCATAACTTTGGGCCCACAATACTACGATCATTAGACTAGTTTGGCCAGCACAGCAGGTCAGGTCAGGGATTTGCAGACCTCTCATGAAACACGGGGGCGGCCCTATCATGAAACATCGGGGCAGGCCTATTAATGAAACATCGGGGCAGGCCTATCATTAAACATCGGGGAAAAGATCAAGCCTAAAGTTAGCATAAAATTAAAAAAAAAAAATTCCGCACCCTTGAGTTAAGTGCTGAACGCTGTACGTTGTTCATTGTTTTCGAAATTTGAATCCTGTTTTGACAGTCTGTGCAATGCAGAACGTCTGTGCTTGATCCTGTTTTGCATACACACTGTATTGACGGAGGCAAGTTCAGGCGTGCTAGGAAATAATATAATTAGGTATTTTCAGCTCCATCACGTGACCTAGGAAATCTTGCTCACACGTTGGTTTGTTTACATGCTCTGCTCACGTATGATCACTCGTCATTTATCAAAATAGCCTAGCAATCCCTAGATCACGTGGTGTAACTGACCCGTCTGAAAATACCTCATTATGCCCGCAGAGAGGCTTGCAGCCAGCACCAGATGCTCACTTTGGGAAATGTAATGAGGACGTTGGGAGCGAAAATCAGGGAGATGAAACAGACATAAAGGCCATAACCCCACAGTGCTGGTGGTGGAGGGGAAGGGGGGGGGCTAGGGGATGGTGGAGACAGGGTTGAACGTCAGGGGCTCAGAGGCCTAAGGTTAGTCAGTAATGTAGGCGCAAAAAGTACCATGTGAAAAGAGAGCTTTTTAGGAAACCTTTGCTGTGCGCGAAGAATGGGGGAAGGTGGGGGGGGGGAAGGATTGAAGCACTTTATTTTCGGTCCTGAGGCAGAGAGACACAGAGAGAGAAAGAGAGAAAGAGAGAGAGAGAGAGAGAAAGAGAAAGAGAAATATTTCAGTGCTACCGCCGATTGCCTTGTCTAATATTTATTCAGACCTGCTCTTTCATTTACTCGTTGATTCATTTCCTGAACTTAAGTAAACATCACTTTCAAGCAATGATAACTCTGCGCTGTCATCCTGTGTTTACCAGTCTCTAATTTAACCCTTTTGCTGCCAAGTCCAAACTGCCCGCCCATCCCAAAACTACTGCAGTAGATTACATAATGTTAACTTAGACTGCCAAGGGGGTTTTGAGAAAAAGCTATGATTGTTCAGTATACTCAGACATCGTGATTGAATGTTGTTTTCCAACCTTCTATGCTAGGCCTGTAACTCTCACGGGAGAAAACAATGAAAAGAATCGGCCCAGCGGTAGTTTTCATTAAAACCCATACGACCAATATATCGGCCCAGCGGTAATTTTCGTTAAAACCCATACGGCCGATATATCGGCCCAGCGGTAGTTTTCGTTAAAACCCATACGGCCGATATATCGGCCCAGCGGTAGTTTTTGTTAACACTTCTTGGACCGAGATATCGGCCTAGCGGCAGGAAAAGAGTTAATGCTGTTCTGATGACCCTTCACCTAGGCCTACTGATAATCGAGCTATCTCATTGTGTCATTGTTAAGTGCAGTGATATCCCACACACTCTGACTCTGAGTCTGAAGCGGTCATGAGCAGAGGTTCTCGCTGGATGATCTGGTTCGTTTGTAACACTGGCGAACGTCCCACAGTCATCTGTACATAATCTGAGGATTGAACTCCTGCCAGGATCTCTGGTTCAAAGAGGTTGTACATCTACTTCAGTGATCTAGTCATATACTTTACGCCTCAAAGGTTTCTTGTCTGGCCCAGGTTGCATCATTTTTAATAATATCAAATGGTGCTAAAAACAGTAAGTTGATGATAGAAATGACTGTGGTAGTCAGGCGAAGGTATCCTCTCTGAGTGTTCCAGCCGAGAAGCCGTGTTGAATACACGATATTGTGACTCTTCCCATTAGCTTAATGGGAGACGAGACTCAAGCTGTATGATACATCAAGCTGCCCAATTTCCTGAAAGCATGACTATAAAGCTATTTATGATAGCATCAGGCACAAGCGATAAAGTTAATAGAGAAACACAAATCGGACCTCGTCCAGACAAGAAACAAGATCCGACCATAACGACGTCACGCGGATCCTCGTTTCATGGTGCACTCCTGTGTAAAACCACTTACTGTAAGCATCCCCTAGACTTGTCTATAAGTAGATAATTACCCCTGCTAGCTCTTCCATTAGGTCGCATTAGCCGCGGTAATATCCATTAAAATTTAAATATAAAATATAATCAATCACTCGGCTGAAGTCAAAGAAAGGCAAAGATTCCACGCTGCAAGGGCTGCCATAGCTGTTTATTTCTGTGTAATGACTTCACAGACATACCGCCCACTCCACTCTATACACGTAGGATGCGGACAATACAGAAGCGGTCTCAGTGTCATGCTTACCTCATCACTCCTAATGCACAGTGAAGAGTGTTAGTTGCGTAAATTGTAGCCTTCAGTTTGGACAGGTAGGAGAAGGCAGTTAGACAGCGTGCGTGAGATGAAAAAAAAAATCCTGCGATTCTCCAGATACACATCATCATCTTGGTTCTAGATCGACCTGTTTTCAGATTTTAATTTGTTCTTTGTTGGACTGGCTGAATCGTTCAAATGGCCGCTTTGGGCGGGGATGCATTCATTTCAGTGTTACATTTCGAAAGTAATAATGTGTTCAGAAACAACATAGTGTGAGAATAATATGGTCATTTCAGTATGTAGTCAGTAGTCAGTCTTTCTGCACGCCCGTCGGCATTACTTACTGTAAGCAGAGAGGGCGGAGTGTCCAGATTGCGAAATGCAAAGGTGTATGACTCCAGTCCAAAGCCAAAGTATGTAACGTTATTTCTATATGCCAAGTATTGTAACTCACTCAGTATCTTTTATTCAGGTTGAACCATAGAGATACTCATATAATAACCGTGGTCGCTGGAGACCGCTACCCGTATATTTTAGAACCGCTGGTAAAAAAAGACCAGCAGTAGTGCTGGGCTGAGCTCTCATTTTGGAAAGGATCAGTTCGAGCTTTGCTTATTATAGCTTGGATCGCAAAGATCGATCCTGGCTCGATTACTTTCAAGCTCGAGCTTGTTTCAGCTCGAACTTTCTAAATCCCCATAACATATAAAGGACTAAGGATCGCGGTTGGATTCTCTTCTCTCCCCAAATCCCCCCNNNTTTTTTTTTTTGCTTCGCGGAGCAAATCTGCTTGTAGAAAGGACACTGTTTTCTTTTCAGCTCTCCACAGTCTTTTCATAAACAATAACATTATCTTCACCAATACCAAAGTACACTTCCACAAAGTTCTTTCAGTACATCGCTGCCTGTAATCTTATAATAACAGATTCACTAATGCTACCCCTTTATAAAGATGCTACAATAAATTTTCGTTAACAGTTTGTTTCGCAGAGATACTGTTAGTTATGCCAGATAAGCGACGCCAAAGACCGGAAATCGGATCGATCCTTAGCTCGATCCTCAAAACTCTCGAGTTGATTAATCGAATCAGAAGAAAAGATCGGTTTGGCTTGATCTTCTGAGTCGAGCTGCCCAGCCATACCAACGAATGAACTGCCCTTGGGTGATTAGGTTTACACTAGGCCTTGTTTTTTGTCACTTGCTGATATCGCTGACGTTAACTAGTCTCAGGTAAGTTTCTATTTTACTGTAGTTGTCGGTATCATGATTTCAGAGTTTAACAAAAGTCAATATACTAGTTAGTAGCTGTACCAAAGCGCATATGATAAATGGATGAATGTTGAACAGTTTCAGTAGACATAGACTGCACTAAACTGGGAATCAACAACGCATGATTCTTTAATTCATACCAGGGCTGTCACTCTGCGTTTTGCCATTTTACTAGATTCTAAGGCAAAGTTTGACTGAATCTCACGAGACGATTAACGCACTAAATTTCATACTCTACACATGTTATGTAAATGTATATTGGAATCATTAGAGGGGCAACTAGATTACTGGAAGTATGAAGTGAACAAACCACTACAAAGAAGGAAACAAAGACGTGTAAAACTTATTCGTTTAGAAACATTGCGCCGAGACTGCCCACAAGAGCTGGACTTTATATACAAGCATGGAACACATACTTTTTTTTAAATCGAACTTAGTTGTGGAGCAGCATGGCCTGCTGGACTTGAGATCAAAGGGTCATGGGTTCGAGTCTCGATTACGATGCCCAGGGAAAACATTTCATTCACATTTTCCTCAGTCCACCTGCCTGTAAAGTGGGTACCTGGCTATAGGTAGTGGAAGATATTGTCAGAATGTCAGGAATCATCGCTTGTAGTTGGCAGGGAGTTGAAAAAGTCTTACAGTGATCAGGCCTGCTGGAGTAATAGTTGTGTGAAGTCGCGTGAGTGGGCATTTAGCCTGGATATGAGACTTATAAACCGCATTACTACAGTATTATTATCATTATTATTACTATTGCTATTATTATTATTTTTATTATTAAGTGCTTAAAAGGTCGGCTGTTGGGCTTAGGTAATGATTGGTCATATTGTTCCTTTTTTTTTTTTAAAATTTTTCTCCGATTTTTTATATTTTTAAAAAAATATAATAAACCTATTTGCCCAAATAGTGGGCCAGACTAGATTGATAAAATGAGAAATACTTTTGCGCTTGCAATTTTTAACCAGATTTTTCCGAGTTCACGCATTTCCTTCACAACATCACTTGAAAAACCCATTTTCATAAGATCTGGTGAAAAATCACTAGGAGTGGCAGCCCTGATTCTAACCCGTGTGACTTGGACGGCGGGTAATGGCGATTAATATAATTATTGTTAAGTGTGGAAAAACACACTGAGTTGACATTGACTAATAGCTGTGAAATTTATGTATGGTTTTCTTGTTCTGATGGGGTTGTGACAAGTATCCCTTAATGGTCTGCTATTATTGTATTACAAATGAACCGTTTCAACAATGCGCTGACATGAAGACAGCTGAGTTAAAAGGACCTGCATTTAAATTTTTTTTTTTTCTGAAGTGAAGTGAAAGTAACAAATGAAACAGACTGAGAGAGAGAGAAAGAGAGAGAGAGAGAAAGAGGGAGAGAGAGAGAGAGAGAGAGAGAGAGAGAGANAGAGAGAGAGAGAGAGAGAGAGCGGTTTGGCGGGGGGAGAGGGGGTGAGGGTAGGAGAAGAGGGGCGAGGATGGAGAAAGGCTGAATATGAAAATTCAGCCGTGAATAAGGAAAGAGGACAAAGCGACTGAAAGGCGGCAAATTCTCGATTGTTTGGTCCTGTTTCTAATGACTGCCTCCAATCCCATCCCTAACCCTGTACCTAATGGGTGATTCCAACTGAATCCATGTCAGCTACGCTACTTTCTGACATACGTTGACTTTACAGCAGTTGAGCTTATAGTTTTGGTTGTTCCTGTTAGGGGTTCGTATATTTTTTAAAATATAAATCCGAACTTGCTTTTAACAGTGTTAAAGACTGATACTGATGGAATTGCCTGTACTCTAGTTTATAAATCCAATAAACCTTAATCAAGTCCTCACTAAAAGACAACCGTACCTTGCGAAAGTCCCGGGAATTGTTTTAATAAAACGAAGACTACTCAAAACAGGAGCATTCATATTTGAAAAATCTTACAGGTAAACCTTGAATTATTCGAGGGCTTGCGCATTAACAGTGGGATCTCTTACCGTCATAAGAATTACACTAAATCTGCATGTTGAACGCCATTAAGCGTGCATTCCAGCACCTATGCAGTAGTGTAATTTTTACGATGGTAAAAGATCCCATCGGTAATGCGCAAGTCTCAATCATTTGAAAGGTTTTTGTTACGAACGGCCATCAGTGTGTCATAAGGTATATAACTTATAATTCTTGCTCATAACGCAGAATGGAAACTGCCGAAATTCGCATGGAAAGGTACATGTACAGGAGCTTTACGTTCAAACCCCTGCAGAACATTACCTAGTCTTTGTACTGTATTCTTGAAAACTGTGACCAGCGAATGTCAGAGTTGAAATACGTAAGATCCAGATAATTCAGCTTGCCTATTGGAAGGCTTTGAAATTGGTCTGGGTGTATGGACATTAGCGAGATAACGCCTTCCCTCGTGCCCATGCTCCTTGAGCTTTTATGACCGTCCAGCCTGTGAAGATAACATTCGTGAGGGCTAGTTCAGCTTATCACGTGGTTGTTATCAGTTAATCCAACTTCACTTGATGGGCTTATGGTTTCGAGTACACAATATACGTATTGATACGCTTTGGTTAATAATATCCAGAGCCCACCCAAGCCCAGTGAATCTGATCAAAACTTCCAGTTGAGATATTCTTCTTTCCGATTCATAATGGTGATAATGGGGGGAAAACGTCAAATTTAGCTGTCAACAGTAACATATCACTGTCACCAGTTTTTTGGGGTTTTTTTTTTAACGTCGCATTGTAGTATTTTATCCAAGTCACTAGTGAGTAAATGAGACAATGAGTGAATGAAAATCTTAACTGATAAACGTTGATGTTAATTTTTTCCCTATGTAAAGAGCATGACGTGTCTCTGGAGACTACATAATCAAATTTTATATCTCAACACATGAAGCGAAAGAAATTCACGATACTTACGTCTTGTAGGTTTCTGCTCATGACGTTGTAATTTTTTTTTTTTTAAAGAGAACTTGTGCATTAACGATGGGATCCCTAACCATCAGCAGAATTACATCAACTCTTGCTAATGTAATTCTTAATCTTATGTTGGCATGATATCCTATCGTCGTTAATGCGCACGCTCTCGAATTTCTGTGAAAACTTACGTGCACATTTCATATTTTTACACTTGAGTTATGCCTACTATTTTCCTAACCTTGGAGCATTCACTTGAGGGACCGACTGCAATCTTCTATTACTGATAAAAAATTTTGGCTATAATTATGTAATTGGAGATCATTTGAGTGAGGAATTTGTTGCAACCATTAAACGCCAGGATCACGGAAATCAGTCTCCCTCCGCCTTTTCTTCTTTAATGAATTCTAAAGCGGAAAGGCATTATCCGGGAAGAGTTTCCTGGAAAATGTTTAGGCTACACGACTGTACTTTACAGTAGGCATCAACGGTCGTGCTTGCCGCGAGATAGTGCAAGGAATGAAGAATGAGACAGGTAGAGTAGACATGTCGTGGTTGTGTGGCATGTGTACTAACTATGTGATGGGATCAATGCGACCATTTAATTAATGCAGTCTACCACGAAAAATACGTTATAATCTTTCTGGTGTTAAAAGCCGTCTGTTCAATAAAATGTTCATATCTTGCGCTCCTGTGAGATGCTGTGTCACTATCACTATCAGCGTCCCTGTATTTCTTAATTATGCGAACACCGTGGTATGGTTGTAGCAATTCGTTTTGCATGGGGCTGAAAAAACGAGATCGTCATTGAAGGCCTTATCTTTCCTTTGCTCGCCCTCTTCCGCTAATTAAATGTGTCAAGTATTCCCCCACGGCACATTAAGAATCAATTACGTCCTCTTGCATGCCAGATAGAATCTAGGTATTGTGCTTGGACAGAAAGGGCCGTAATTACGATTATCCCCCCCCCCCCCCCCCCCNCCCCTCAATCCCTTTCCCCTCCCAAGCAAGAGGGGTTAAGGTGCTATCCTTTCCTACAGATTGTAATGCAGACAACATGGTGTGCAACATGTCATCATAGGTGGATTGAAGTTTCTATGCAAAGTTGCACACCAAAGTGCTGAATGGTGCATGTTCTTACCAACAGGATGATGATCTTTGGACAATGTTATTTACAGCAGCGCCAATTGTTTGACACCAGATTTCACACATGGCTTTTAGGTACTTTTATGCATTTCCTTACCAACGATTTTCTAGAGTTTCTGTCTGGACACAGAGATATTTTAGTTTATACCAAAAAGTATTATTAATTCCTCATAATTATTCATCAAGATAGAAAATCCAGAAAAGGCTTGGTAGAGTTATGCATGAAGGTTTCTAAAAGACATGGGTGAAATCTGGTGTCAAACAACCGATGCTTCTGCAAATGATATAGTTGTCCTGAGATCATCATCCTTAATGGAGAAACATGCACCATTAGGCACTTTGGTGTGCAATTTTATGTAGAAATTTCAGTGCATGTATGAGGTCAAGTTGCACACCAAGTAATCTGCTAATTTTTGGGAATGGGTAGCCAGTCTCAGTCGACCAAACAAAGAGAAATACCCCGCACACTCTGCTAAGCTGTACTGTCTAGACTGGTTGCATAAAAGATTCTTTAAGCTTTGCAGTGTGTTTTTATAGCAGTTAAGTGTCATGCAGGGTAATATATTATAAGGTATTGGCTCCTTTGTTATATTATCTTGCTTCCTGTTCTGTTCAATTTCCCCAGCGTCGGTGGGAAGGTCACCTGTGGAGATCGGATTCGAAACGAAGAAAGAGAGCATGCGGGGAAGAAAAGAGAGAGAGAGAGAGAGAGAGAGAGAGAGAGAGAGAGAGAGAGAGAGATGGGGGGAGGAAGGGACATTTAGGCAGACACAGAAGAATGTGAAATGTCAGAGGCAAGGAAGAAAGAAAGAAAGAAAGAAAGAAAGAAAGAAAGAAAGAAAGAAAGAAAGAAAGACTATAGTTTCAAAACATGACTCCAGCTCTCGCTCAATAGGCCCACGTCGATGGTAGACTTATAACACGTGTCCTAAAAATAGTTCCTTAGAAAATAGGTTGGGGCGCTTGGCAAGTTGCAAGTCAGAATGTGCAGAATGTGTCTCAGACCATTAGGAGGTTGTTATTCCACATAAATATTACTGACATTGGTTGTTTTTTTTTGTTTGCCCTTGCCTACGTCAGTCTACTGGGGATGGAGGGTTGGGGGGGGGNAAATTACCATAGCGTGTTAAAGGGGTAGACTCCCTTTATTGGAGATTACAGTGATCATTGAGGTGCGCATTACCCTTGTCTAAATCGTACATTTTACATGGGAAAATTGCGCGCCAAAATGCTAAGCAGGGTGCTTTTTCTGTTTTGGATGTTGATCTGAAGAAAGATTTATTTCAAATTACAGTTGTTACTTCACCAGATTTCACTTACGTGTAGTTTAAGACACATTAATGCACGTAGTGACAGAGGAATTTTAATTTTGTAAGTTTAATTCTCATTATATATTTCTTTGAGAAACTGTTCTTTCGCTTGATTCCACGTAACTTCTTCTTGAGACAAAAATATTGAAAACACTTCTGTCATTATGGGCATATTGTGTCTCAGACGCATGTATGAAATCCTGTGGTGAAAGAACATAAATGTGTTTTGTGAGATAAAGTTTTTCTATGAACGCACTATTTAACACTTTAGTGCGCAATTTTGCAGACAAAATGTGCTAAATTAGAAAAAGACAGTGAGCACCACAGTAATGCGGTATAAGTTACAATAAAAACTTAAGTCTACCCCCTTAAACGTAGCGCTAGACTTGGACTAGCCCCACCACGAGCAACGACGAAAAAAAAAAGGGGGGGGGGGGGNGGGGGGGGGGTATAAGTAATTTTGGCACACTGCTTTGCACGTTAGTGTGAATACGGTGTTAGTGATTACCTCATATTAAATTTGCATTATGGGTGTGCTGGAAAATAGACTGTGTCACTTGTTTCTGCTAAAAGTGAGGAAGAAAAAGATATATATTCCTACCGTAGGCATGAGGTGACAAGACAGGGATAAACATTGTAAGGGAGAGCATAATAATTGGAGCCAGTCGGTGCAAAGCGCAAGGACCATGTTGGTGCAGCGCGCCGGTGCACACCACAACTGAACGCAGTGACAGGCCTTATAAATAGACTTCACGCCTGTCATTACAGAATCCTGTCACTTTCTCTCTCTTAAACAAACAAGTAAGTTGTCTAGGAAGACCGACATTATTTAACAGTAAGTACAGAAGAATAGGATAAAGACAAAGTTCTGGGATTCAGAGGTAGGGTTGGAGATACGGTAACATGATTTGGTTGGGGAGGAATTACAATTGAGACTTACACCTGATGCTCCTATCTTGACGAGTTTGGAACTGGCCTCACCTGGACTGATACTTTTATCGCGATGGGCATTAGGATTAGGGTTAGAGAGTGGTGAGGTTAAAGGTAGGGTCACGATTGCATTAGTAGGCACGAGTTTCTGTGAAGGTGGCGAGTCTCATACGGGAGGCAGCATTCTTGGACAACTCCTTTCCCTCCCCGGCGCCCCCCC
>JAWQUT010000094.1:1472751-1483821 GCA_033807755.1 Ellobium chinense
ACAGCAACTATTATTGATTATTTACTGCTTTCATTTCATAATCATCTCTGCGTGGGTGTATTCAAACCTTAATTCGACGTGTTAAAAAATTCAAGGAGGGATAAGGTTAACCCCGCTCTGTCTCCAATTTCTGAAGAGTGTTTTTGCAGTGTCGAAGGTTTAGATGTGGTTACTGCTTAAAACAACCACGGCACCGTGTGTTTCAACCTTGTTGTTAGGAAAGATGCTGCAGTTATGTTTTATGGAGTCTGTTTTTTCCAAATTCAACTCTATTGTATTTGTACGAGAAGGCAACTTGTTATGTACAGTGAAATAAACGTTGGACGTGTACCTTTTTCTTTTTTTTTTTTCGTTTTAGGCCAGGAGGTGAGATCCTATAGAGATATTCTTAGCAGTATGTCTGTGAACTCAAAACTTCTCTGCCTGTATCCATGCAGGCATTTGCACGCATATATTGCACCCAGTTTATGAAATTGCCCATTTCATGAACTGGGCACTTAAACTGTCCCTCTCATGAAATGTCCAACCACCACCCGTTTAATGAAATGTTCATTTTTTGTTTAACCAGTTCATGGAATGTGCTGTGATATGTATGAATTTTAAATCTTACTCACAGCACAATTTACTGCAAAGAATTAAGAAGAGGATAAAACGAGGTATGCACAGTTTCCAAATGGGACTGCAGCTGATTAGGGGACTTGAACCGGAAACACAACAACAAAGAAATATGATTAATAATGCTGTTCATGAAATGGGCTATTTCACAGACTGAGTGTCACAATACACATACACATTAAAAAAAACAACAAAACAATATATGTGTTCACGCGGATCCACTGCTTTTCATGACATGGGCTACTTCACAAATTGGGTGTAACACATACACATAGAAAACGTACGTGTTGACGCTGATCTGTCTGCAAATGAGCCGGACTTCCACCTCTGTCCTTTTCGTCTCATATGGATAGACGGATCATTACAGGTGTTGCCTTATGACAGTGTGTTCTTATGTCAAACGGACTTTCGGTTTGTTGATTCTTGGAGTTCCTTATTAGTGTTGCCACTCATAGGGACTTTTCCCTTACGGTTGGATAAAATGACTTCACGAAAAGTCATTTTATCCATGTAGAGGGAATAATCGCATTTTGTAAGCTGTTGGGGAGAAATTGTAAAATATCAGGTGAAGTAAGTAAATGCCTGGTTTTCTTTTGTTTTTTTTTTTAACAGCAAACTTGTAGCATTTTCCGTCAAAATTTGATTTAACATCGTGTGTAAGGAAATGTATGTATGGAAAAAAAGAACAAACTCTTGTTGTAGGAGAAGCACATTCACTAAAGTGGCAACACTCTGCCTTACATATCTTTTCAGCGGGGACCACACCATCACCTGTCAGAAAGAGGAATTATGTGAAAATGAGTCCCTTTGTTTTTTTATAGTAAACATACCACCCGAATCATGAGAAGGATATGTATGTAGAGGGTCAGGGAAAGTAAGGCAGAAGCGTGCATCTAATGGCACTAAGTCCTGTCATAAAAAACCCTGGAAAGTTTTGCCATTCTCTTTCCATGGGGTGCACCTGGGAAGCGCATAGTATTGTTATATAGAACAATAGACTGCCTGACATGGGAAGGGCGTACACATGAGTAATCGGTGAGATGTTAATTGTAGTCGCATCTAAAAAATTAAATTCGATATTTATATCGGAAAGAGTTCCTTCGGGATATACCTAGTTGTCTACACTTTATGTTCATACCTTCATATAAAAATTGTGTTGCAGAAAAAAGATTTTGTCACAGAGCAACACACATTAATTACGTACGATTTGCGTGTTGCTATCCAACATCACCAAAGTGATTGTCTGTCCATCTCCAGATCACTCAAAAACTCTCCTCTGCGTTTCAGACTTGGAACTGTCTCGAGTTCTCGAGATCGCATTAAAGATGATAAGTGACTTTTATTGCATAAAAAGTTAAAATGGTAGTGAAAACAGCCCATTCACAAGAGAACAGGGAGCAGTTTATAAGATACCCTTTTCAGGAATTCTTCTTGAGACAGGGTCCCATCTTTGTATGCCTTCTCACATTATTTGGCATGTGTTTTGTTTGTCAGCCTCCCTTTCGGCTTTGCTTGTGTCAGTGCTGCTCTTATCCTAAGAAGTGTCCTTTTGCTGTTCTGAGGAAAGCTTTTCAAGGAACTCAAAGATGTTCGGATGTGGGCTGTGGAACAACTGGGCGAAATGTCGATGGAAGCTTTCACATGCGTTGGTTGTGGTTCCTTCTTCAGCTTGATTTGTCCAAATTGGTGGAGGGAACAGCGCATCATCTCGCACATAGGTAGACAGCACATAGTCAGCGAAGGATTGTACCTTTTCTGGAGCTGGTGCGGCCGACGTGATGACGAACTCAAAACAGTGACTTATTTCACATGCTGTGGAAGTACTGGTAACCCAAAAAACATCTTCAGCCATTGACCTGTCTGGGACTCAATGTTTTCATAATGCTGAGTGAGACCCAAAGCTTGCAGTTTTTTGAACCAAGACTGGCCAAGATGAACTTGTTCAGTTATAAGAAATTAAAATAAAAATAATCGAATATTTAAATTTACCTGTAACAAAGGGTTTAAAAGGATTATGAGTGCGCGCTTCCAATGTGAACGACAGTACGCGCTTCCAATGTGAAAATTGTGTAATGTACGCGCTTCCAAGGTTTTCCCCTTTCCATGATTCGGATTTTGTTTATTGTCAAAAATAAATTTGTTTGGAACCAGATCTACTAGGAATATGCAGTTCATGTCTTTCACTCATTCATTCACTCACTCACTCACTCGCTCACTCACCCATCCACACACGGATGGACGGACGGACGAAAGAAAGAAAAAAAAGAATAAGAAAGAAAGAAAGAAAGAAATGGCTCCGGAGTGCTTACTTGTGCCACAGTGAGAAAATTTAAACCGCACTCTTTGATGTGTTGGAGCAAAAAAACAAAAACAGGTATAAGATGACAGGATGTATTTTATCAGTGGGCCTATCATATTATTAAATAGCGAGTTTATGCAACACACACCTTCTAGAGAGTGACTGTGGATCGCAGGCGGTGATGATATATGATAGAGTATGTCTTTCGTTGTCAAGAAAGAAAGAAAGAAAGAAAGAAAGAAAGAAAGAAAGAAAGAAAGAAAGAAAGAAAGGGCTTCAAGGTGCTTGCTTGTGCCACAGTGAGAACATTTAAACGCACTCTTTGATGTGTTGGAGCAAAAAAAAAAAGATATAAGATGACATGATGTATTTTATCAGTGGGCCTATCATATTATTAAATAGCGAGTTTATGCAACACACAACTCCTAGAGAGTGACCGTGGATCGCAGGCGGTGATAATACAGAATACAGTATGTCTTTCGTTGTCTTACTCCACTGTTATTGTCTCTTGTTGGTTACAATCTTAATCGCCCTGCTCCTCCCAGATTCTCGTTTGTTTCCGCTCTAGAATGCATTAAAGAAGGCACGAGGTCAGACTTTCCACGATTTTGATGTCTGATGGCTACTGCAATGTTTTTCAAATCCCTCACTCGCCCCCTTACTAAATAACATATTATAACGGATGAATTGATATTTTTATCAGTAGATATCCGTACCTGTTAGCTGTACGCATATCGAATATGGTTTTAAAAAAAACAAAACTGGTCGATTTCAAAATAATACGACGTCGTGACCAGAAACCTAGGAAACGGAAGTACTGTAGATTTATTGCGTTTCATATTTATTTTTTTTTCAACGGATAAATGCATTCATCGACTATGCAAGTCAAAGAATGTCAGTTCCGGTTTGGGATACAAATTAACGCCAACGATTTTCGATCAAGATTTTTTTTCCCCTTAAAATGTGCTCTCTCTCTCATTTACTTATTGACAACGTGGGTCATCTGTTGCGATTATTGTTGTAGACACTCTATTGTCAATAACTAGACAGGTCTGGCAAGGCATTACCGACAGCTAAAATTAATGTGCTCTTCCACTGCCGTCATTATGAACTGGATGCAAGGATTCTGCACCGGACAAAAATAACATAGTGACGTCAAGCGTTGACTACTACCTTCCTCTACAGTGTTCCTTGCATTTCGATCTGCGTCGTTAGCTTCTACAGTTTTTGCCATTAAATATTGATCACACTGATTGCTCTTCGTTTGTAAATGACATACATGTAGTGTGAGGGTCGATAAGTTTGTAATAATCAACAACACTTCATGTGTGGAACTTCATTGCAGCAATCCATAGCAAACCAGTGTGGCTTCTATGTTTGTTCCAACCCCATTCGCCCCTCTTCCGGAGGTAAAAAGAAAGTGACATATTATGTTATAGGAAGGCGCATGACAGTTAGCTTATGTTGTGTTTGGTGCATTAAATTTTATCTTATCCGAGTGACTCCCTTACTTGCCGAGCGTGTTTTGCGAGCTGTGGTATTCTTTTAACATTTTTATATTATTCCTTATATAGAAGCTTATACATGTATATTATTATTGTTATTGTTATTATAAGCCGTTCTTTGAGAAAACTCAGGTTAAAGAGGCATGTTTCAGCAGTGTATTTAACTGTGTCCTTGCCAAGCCTAGCACTTTGCGCATAGGATTTAGTTACGTTATGGACTAGAGCAGTGAAATGAAAGCAAAGACTGGCACAAAAGATAATATTTACAATAAGAGCCGGAAAAAGTGCCTCACTGACATGAAACAAGGTTAAAGGAAATTAATAACTTAATGCTATTCATCCAAGAGATGAGAAGACAGACTAGGTTTGATTTATTCCTCATGTAGGCCGTACCAGCCATGAATTCAGGAAAGTAGTAGTGAGGATTTTTTGGGGTGGGGGNGGGGGGGGGGGGGGGGGGGGCAGGAGGGAAAAAAGTGCTTTGCCTTTCCGTGATATTATGATTAGAAGCTCGCTGATTCGTCAAGTGAAAATAATGGTAATAATAGAAAAAGAAGGATCCAAGCAAGTTCCCGAAGAAGGAATGCGCACAGAACTAGAAGACGAAGCTCCGTTTTAAAAACTAGGGTGCGACACACACTTAGTGTTACTTAATGTACACTTGCATTCATTTTTCAATTTCAATTTTATTCAAAACGAACCCAGGTTACACAATAACATATGGGTGGTCAGACATTGATAATGCATGGCAGTACAGAGACAGAACAATATAACTGCATATGTACTCATAGACAGAACAACAACACTGCATATATACTCATAGAGAAAATAACATAACTGCATTTGTACTCATAGACAAAACAACTAAACTGCATAATTATATACTTATGGACAAAACAACATAACTGCATGTGTATTTAATAAAGGAAATGAAAACGAGGAACAAACTGAAAATTTAATAAACAAAAGATGGTATTAATATTTATTGTGGTGTGAGTGGGGAGAAAATGTTGCGCAATACGAGTGTGTGATGATAGGCTTTCATAGTTTCCAGTATACATACGTGAAGGAAGTGATTACTGCTTTAAGTGTGTACATGTAGGCGTGTGTAGTTGAACGATTGCGATAGTTCTGAAACTTTTCTTTGTTTTCTTAAAGCGCCGTGGGGCATTTGTGTGTTAAGATGTTATATAAAATGAAATTATTAGGTCTGCACGGAAAGACTAGAGGGGACTTCGGAGGCCTCGTGACGTCAAGGTTTACACATCTCTAATATCATGTAGTGCATGTTATCACCGTGGTTACAAGCCAAAACAACGCCACGGCCGCACCGTATCACCGCACGATTTGAACACCGGGTCCCCTCTCCTTTTCTCCGTAAAAGAAAGAACAAGGTTAGCTGAAACATGTGGAGGCATTGCTCATAACAGGTCGATTACTGACCGTATTTTCATTATCTTCAGAAGTCTGTTACACACAGATGCCAAATGTATTTCAGATGTGGTGCCAGATTATTGACCAAAAAAGAAAAAAAAAATCAAAATTAAAAAAAATATATTCAAACTTGTACTTTTGCGCCATTTCATGTGTTAAGTACAGTATTATTAACTTTACAAACTCACTGCGTTTTATAGAATTAACTCTGAGGAAGCCAGATCTTAAAAGTGGGATTGTATGGAAAGTTTATATGAAATCACTAACAGCTAGATGGCTCTGGGCATTCAGAAACAAAATATGGTTAGCCGAGTTTCCAGATTGATTTAAAATGATGTTACCTTCCCCACCCTCCCTCTGNTCCTAACAACCAAAACATAGGAACTGTCACATTAATTGTGATTTCCTTCGGAGAATTTGCTGCCAGTGCCCTCTTCGTACTTATGTCTATGATCATGCGGTTCTTTTCAAGCTTATTACCTTAGCCTGATTATAAAGTACAGTGACCAAAAGCAACAACAACAAAAAAAGTGAACCCTCCATTTTCGCCATAAAATTCAGAATTTTTAAGATAACTTTGAAATTTCCACACTGAATAGCTAGTCTAAACCTCTGATACCAGTACCCTAAAAAGATTAAATTCTTGAATTCCAGCCACCTTACACAATAAGGTAAGCATACAGCTTTGACATATTTCATTCAAAAAGTGCATTTTTTTTTCAGATTTGTGCTCTTGTTTTAGGGTTAAAAATTTGGCGTTCACTGCCATCATGAAGCATTCCTAATGGCTTGTGATGAGTTTGTCTTTTTCCCTACAACATTTCAGTTTATCATCCATTTTTCATTTATTTTAAATTGCCCCGGATTCTGAAGTTAAGACCCAAGCCATAACCATTGAGGACTTATAAATCCAAAGCCATGTCGAAGTTGATATTCTAGTTAACCTAATAATAGCTGCTTTCCTTTTTCTCTCCTCTCAAGCAAACACAATCACATTTGGCACTGCTGTTCAAAAGATCTCCTTCATGTCTGTATCGATAGATAGCATGTCTGTTTCTGCAAAGGTTTTGGACTGTTACGATGGGTTATTGTGTTGGACTTAGGATGTAAAGGTCGTGGGTTCGATTTACAACCATAGTGTCTTGGGAAAGCCTTTTATTCACGTTTTCCTGCCTCCGTCTGTAAAACGGATACCTGGCTATAGGCAATGGAAGATGTTGTCAGAATGCTAGAGATCAGCGCCTGTATATTAATGTTTGCGACACTGTATGCTCCTCAGGTAATGGGGAAACTCTTAAGAGATAACTGGCCCGCTGGGGTACTAAAAACTGTGAAGTCGCATGAACAGGCATTAGCTGAATACGAGACTTTAAAAAAACGCATTAAATAATAATAATAATAATACGTGTTTGTAAACGCCGTAAGATGTGCCTTTCTAACGAAAACTGTTCTTTCAGATCTTTGAATCATTTCATTCATTACAACTCGTAATCTTTTCTTACCGTAATACACGGTATATGCGTTCATCATGCAGCAGCGGTTCGAAATAATTATGGTCGTTTATTTCAGGGAACTATTGCTCTATTTAGAATTATCTCACAGGCTTGAGATTTTGCTTGATTATGCTTCATATCATATCATGACATGTACTATTGCAAAGTTTGAAAGATAAATGAATGATACAAGGCTGAGACGGATGTCCATGGACATAATACCATTGTCTACCAAGCTTTCGTTCGGTACAATGAAGAGAAATCTACGTACACATTGTTGATAAGAGAACTGGCGGAATAAGTCTCGTCATGACTGACTCGGTCCATTTTACCATGGGAAGTTACTCTCGCATAGACTACTGAACCCTAGAGTAGCACACTCTCCGACGGCACACACATGCGTGGACAGTTTAAACACATGTGAGATCGAGCTTGTCACAAGAATGTGCGGAAGTCATTAGCGACAGCCGGTACTGTGCCCTATTAATTGTACCGACTGGTATGACATTATCGCCATGCTCATTCCATTTTGTCTAAGTCGTTTTTTGTTTTTTTTTAAAGGTTTTGAGAGGTTTAGCGCTGTCAGCCTGTTGTTCAAAGCAAAACAATGAAGCACGTGTGGTTAACTTGTAAAATTGGGATATATAATAACGAGTCAAAACTCTACATTTGTTTTAATAGGGAAAAGAAGATAAATGAAAGATCATGACTCAGACTGTATGAAGTTACTGGTAAGATGTAGAAACTAAATATGTGTACTTTAATCAGGTGTAAAGGAAAGAAAAAAAATGTCAGCTAAGCATTATACGGGCTCAGGATACTGTCTTTTGAAGTGGCAGGGGTTATCTCCATTTGTTTGAAGTGGCAGGGGGTCATCATCATCCACTGGAAAAAAAAAAAAAAGATTTAGAGAAATTCAGGAATAAAGCACAATTTTACACTATGTGAGTCATCGAATCTGCCTTACAAAAAGACATTTATCCAAAATGATCAACTATTCGCCCATGAAATCAATAGTTTCATGTGCAGAATTGGTTTTCTTTTCGATCTCTGCCACAAATAAAACTTTGACTTGGAAAGACACCATCGAGCCTCATACATCTCGTTTCCTAGTTTAGCGACATACGTCCCATTTTGATTGGCTGCAAGACAAACGTAAAATGAATGAGCGGAGAATCTTTACCTTGTAGGCAAGGGAGCTCAACCTTTTCAGAATGGGGGCCAGTTTTTGTGTTCCAGTCATAATTTGAGAGCCATGTGCATGTTTTATCATGAAGGATCTAATGGCTACATCAAAATCCGGCGCTCACCTGATCTCCAAATATATATCTAGTTCATGACGACTACAGATAAATTTACTTTTATGTGGGGCAGTGTGTGAGCAATCTGAAAGTGTGTCAGGATTACGGGTAAACACTAGGCTAACACATGGAAGTTTGGGAACAACATTCAGGCTGTAGGTTTAAATTGTTGTGAATTTGGCATCCCTGTGGTGTAGTGGTAGCATTTTCAGACTCGCAAGCTGAGAGACCCAGGGTTCGGTTCCTCGGCAGAGACAGGAACTTTTCTAGTGTTAGATTGTTTTCGGCCTTTCTTCTTAAAACTGATCTTTCACAATAATTTGGTGAAATCCTTAGTGTCACACTTCTCTACCAGCTAAAACAATTATTAGATTGGGCTCACATTCCTCCCCCTTAATGACAAATACTATTGTAAAACGCCTTGCCTCCCGGTTACAAGTGGTTGGCACCCCTGATATTGGATCAGATATGAGATAACTAGTGATTGAAGACATAAAATTCTCTGTTAAGTGATTTGGAGAGTTATCGACTCGAAGAGGATTTTCTGCGTTGCCAGTCAATTGACTTGAAGGGGAAAAAATGGAGAAGACTTCACCACTATCGTCTAGTCCACCTGAGAGTTGGTCGAGATTTCGCTGGAGGGCCCGGCAAGTGTCCTGTACGGGATAATTTTTAATTGGTCTTTGGAATCTTTCGATGCTTTCAATTCCACCATGCCATGAAGAGTTTACGAAACAGGCGGTAGTTAGTAATTTGGTAAGTGTGTTGGCTAGCGTCTTTTTGTATGACGAGGGGTTCTAATTTTACTTAGACTACATATTTATAAGCAAACAAAAATACCCCCCACCCCCCCTCCCCCCCAATTTTACGAAAGGGAGTAAGATGGCTGAGATCTAGCATCTACATGCCCCATTATCAGTGCCAGACAGACAGACAGTGCACCAGAGGCGACAGAATACCTGGCGCATCGAAAGGCATCATAGACGAATGCATGAGAGTAATGAGATTCAATGAAATAGTTGGACCACGAAGGTCAATCTGAAGTAATTTAAAGTAGGAAAATTGGAGAAGTGGTATGTTGCCGATTTTACCCGACTAAAACACAGGCAAGTCCTTACTTCATCCTGAAAAGCTGGATCTGCCACGACTCACAATAACGGTGGAGTAGAGAAAGGCAGACTCCCCGAGTTCATCTGTATGTATATACAGTATACATGGTATCTTCCATCACCTTAGATTAAATCTAGATCCAATCTCCAACTGGCTTAACTTTGCTGTAGCTATGAGGCGCCTCTTTATTTCCACTGGCTGTTCATGAGGCGCTAGCGGCAACCATCGTAGCTACATCGCCGTTCGGTCGTTTGTGGTTTGGAATGCTGGAATGGCCTAACCGTTACTTCCATTCACCACTTGTCGTATGTAATTTATCTGGCAGATTGTGCATCGATACATCGAGGGTTAGCAACCAGAATGTTTTATGTCCACATTTTATCACTGGTTGTAAATGCTTGGAACTAAAAGACATTACAGTATCATGTGTTCTTATTTTTGAGCCAATACAAGTGTCAATCGAGTCAGTCAAGATATTGCAGGTAACTGAATTTTTATTTATTGTACAAAATTTCGACTTCAATTTTCTCCTTTTATGCATTTTGGACAACACATTTTGGTTGCACACCCTCGATATATGCTTTGTTTTAAATTCGGTCGATTGAAATGACATTGTTGAATAGCCGTAAGCTGCCATTGTCCTCTCAAAGGCATGAAAGCTATCCTCAGGAGAAGAACGTTGCATTTCCTGGAGAAATCGATTTTGCCTCTTTCATTGGGGCAGAGCTGCTTCAATATTTGTTGAGTCACACCTTAACGATCTTCTGTCGTCTTTCCTCCCCATCCCCCCTTGACACTGTTTCCATGGAAGGATTCTTCTGTCTTGCAGACCGTGAAGAGCCTTTTTTTTTTCCTCCATTCTTTTGTTCCGCTATGGATTGTATAACATCATTGAGGGTCGATGACTGTTGGTCGTATCGTGGTCTAGAGTCAGCGATGTCTGATTCTAGTGCAGTGGCCCATCAAACGTGTAAACAGGACCCGCGAAGTTACCATGTGTCTTGACTGTACAATATGGAATAGGTATATATATAGGTGTATAGGTGTCACACATTCACCCAGAATATGGGTATATGTGGTTATAACTGTCACATGATAAGTAACTACTCTCCCTGGACGCCCTTGGGCCTAGACGACCTTTTGATGTCTCATTAAACATTTTCTTACTAGGCCGCTTTATTTTTCAGAATAAGTCGCAGATCTTCCACTACTATGAGCTTAAAAAATTTGTCAGTCATTATTATTTTTTTCGAATTATGTTCTTTCACTGTCAGCATCTGTCTGCATTGGCCAGTGACTTCGCACTAGTATAT
>JAWQUT010000094.1:1483859-1532742 GCA_033807755.1 Ellobium chinense
ATTTCTACTTCCGTTTTCTCCTCACGCGTAGTCACAAATATCTCCAAGTCTGGGGCTTACTGGTCTGTGGAAATATACGGAAACATTGGGGATTGAAGATTTCTAGTGGCTTTTAAAAAATTTTAGAAGCGTAGTCCAGCAGCTGAGAACAGCATTTTTAGCGTTCTAGGGAACGTGGCTTCTAAGTTTCCTTTCTTTATGTGGGCGTGTCAAGGCAGTATAAAATTGAATGCTGCGAAATAGGTGCACGGGTGCACAGTGCTGTCCTACTTTGCGCACTGGCGGTAAACGCGAAAAACTGGCCAAAATATCAGTAGTTTATCCTTCCTAATTACCACAAGTGCGCGATGTACGACCAACTGTAGTCTTGTCTTTGCATTACAATTTATGTTTACCAGCAAGTGGTAGTTTATCTGGCTTTTTTGTTGTTGTTGTTTTTTTAAATAACTAATGGTAGATTATAAAGGCATAAAACATTTAGGATTACCAGCAGATGGCGGTTTATTTTGTACTTACAGTTTATGTTTATAACCCATGGCAGTGTATCATGGCATTGAAATAACATGTTTATTAGCAGGTGGTAGCATATTTTGTCTTTTATGTGTATAAGCATGTCATAGCCTGCTATTTTGGTTATTGTTATTGCCGTTGTTATCATGGCATATGTTTATCAGCATATGGCAGCTTGTCTTGTATGGTTATGGGTCAACGAAAGCCTATGTTGGCATTAAAGGTTGCGTTGTTGTTGTTGTTGTTGTTGTTGTTGTTGTTGTTGTTGTTGTTACTGTTATTGTTTTGTTGCCAGCCAGTGGAATTCTTTCTTTTATTTCTCATATCATTTCTATGGGTCAGACAGTGATATCTCTTCAAATATATACACAGTACGCGTAGCTCCTCTATGTATTTCTAGAATTAGTTTGTGATATCTTGATATTGAACCATTTTTGTTCATTACAGCAATTAGAACTTTCTATTGATCCGTTCAACATTGTTCATGGTGTTACTGTCATCAGCTAAGTAAATATTTCATGCGCTTTATAACTCTCTCAAGCTCTGTTTATTGTTAAAGATATCCATTCATGATCAGCCATCACCCTCACCACAGGAGTTCACCCAGCAGCCATTTACTGTCACTTTCTGTTTTGTTGTTATTGATGCATATCTGGTTATCAAAGATACCACACTGTATACTTTTCATTTTCTGTCATCATCAGTCGGGATTATCATTTTTTCCAATCAGATCTGTCTCATCTATCAGAATACGTTTGAGTGATCTCATTATTTGTTCAGAATTTCCCTGTATCTGAACAGCTGGCTATGCATCTTCATGGGGAGAGCTAATATGTTAGTCTTATGCTTCTGTTCATAGGAGGAGTGATTAGGCCAACCACTATTTTGGCTGTTAATGCCATTCTGTTACCTGACTTCCTTTGTCCAAAGAAAGCTTTCCTGTTACTGTTAGTCATACCATGTCTGTTGTAAGTGATGGCTGTGCTGTTGGTCTGAACACATCTGATCAAGTAAAAGCTATTTTTTAAAACAATCCTGTTCATGTATAAGCCTTTCTGTTAGTCTTGTCACACTGTCCCTTTTCTATTCTACTGGGGTTTTTCCACTGGTTCTTAGAGAAATCTTCTGTATTGGTTTTACCCCCTCAGTTCACATGTAAAGCTGTTTTATAAATCTTATTATCTCTTCAAGGGAAAGCTGTTTTAGCCGTTGGTCTTACCATCTCTGTTCTTAATGAGAGCTGCTTTTTTGGTTTTACCACTTCTGTTCACAAGGAAAGCTGCTCTATAGATCTTAACATCTTTCACAACGAAAGCTGTTCTGTTGGTCTTATTAGGCCTATCTCTGTTCTTAGTAAAATTGCCCTGTTGGTCTCATTACCAACCTCAGTTCACGAGTAAATCCGTTCTGTTGATCTTAATACCTTTCACAGTGAAAGCTATTCTGTTAATTTTATTATTTCTGTTCGTAGTGAAAACTGTTCTGTTGTTCTTATTACCGACCCCTGTTCATGGGTAGAGCAGTTTAGCAGGTCTTAATACCTCTTTCATAGTGACAGATGTTCTGTTAATCTTCTGTCTTTGAAGTACAAGCTGCTTTATTTATTTTACCGTTCTGCTCACAACTAAAGTTGTTCTGTAGGTCATATCACCTCTCACAATGAAAACTACTCTCTTCATTTCATGTCATCTCTTCTGTTGCCCAGGACAATATAGCTCATTCTGACACCAATGGTTCATGAAGCCATCACTCCCATAACTCTCATCAAATTTCCTCACCAGGGTCCACCATGCGAGTGATAGTATGGCGTCGGTCCAGGATGAAAGAATGTTACTGCAGACTGTTGAAGGTGCTGCTCCTGGTTGTTTTGGTGGTAGTGCTAGTTGTGCCAGTGAGGAATGCAGTCTTCAGTTTCGTCTTGCCAGGGCTTTGGATGGAGCACAGTACTTTGTTTCTGTTAAAGGTATATAATTTTGTTTTGTTTTTGTTTACATGCCTTGTGATTTCAAGGAACATGAATATTAATTGGACCTCACAGACACAGCTCCCTGGTGTGAGACTCAGGTCTATGGGAATCACCTCATAACTGTGAATTTGTTAGGAACTGGGGCTCATGAATAAAGCCTTATATAGACAAATATCGAAAGGAACTAAATATTGGAAGGAACTAGGGGCTTGAGCATTACTGTAGAAATTCGTTTGTTTTCCATGAGGATCTAATATTGGATCTAATATTCACAAGAAGTCAGATGTGGCTTTTCGCGAGGATCTGATTTTTGCGAGCCCCTCATGACAGTTTTCATATTTGTGTGTAAGCACAGAAATCTAAAAAAATATGGAGTGAGGACAAAGAACTTGCTTTCATTCCTCACTCCATTTTCAATTCAGTCACACTGCAGTTCTTCTGTTGTTCTCATGAAGTACTGTAGGAATGGAAAACAGATGCAGTTTTGCCAGCACAATTCTATAATGTGATTATGGGTCCTAGGATTACCCTAAACATTAATAACTTCTCATTACTGACTTACTATGTCTCTCTTTTGCCTTTTACAGCATTATTAATAACTTTGCAGCAGCCATTAACATGAATAATTAGTTTTATTACCCCTTTTCACTGCCACCAACATGAACCACAAATATTGCAGCTACTGTCAACAGTTAGTTAAGAATCATACTTTCCTAAGACTGACACCGGCTGTAACAATAATTACTGTGCCTATGTTGTCAGTCAGTGACACGTGTTGATGACCACTATTTTTCCTTCAATCCCCAGTTCGTTCTAGACTACCAGTATTTCCCTGTGGATGAAACGCCCATTGGCCCCAGCCCTGTGAAACTGGATATCAACTTCGATGATATTGAGAACAAATTTACTTCGAAACAGAGGACATTCCTGACATATCATGAAAGAGTTTTACAGCTGCAGAGGATGTCTAAGTCAGATAACCAGGCACAAACAGAGCTTGAAGAACTGCTGAAATTTCAGCCCATGATGTCTGAGCATGAACATGCCATTGCATTGTTCACATTGGATGTTTTTATCAGAGCATGTGAAGCTGCAAATTTGACATACTTCCTGATATCAGGATCAATCCTTGGGGCAGTGAGACATCATGGTATGATACCATGGGATGATGACATTGATATTATTATGAATGGAACAGAATGGAGAAAAATTCGAAATGTTCTTGGAAATATACAGGGATTTGAACTATTCTCACCCAGCAAAGTACAGTGGAAATTCTTTATGAAATCATTGCCTCAGAGTAACAGGCCATTCAAGTGGCCCAATGTGGACATTTTCTTTTTCAACGAGGATGCCACACGAGTGTGGTCTTTAACATATGGTGCTAAAGGTTCATTATGCAGCAGCAAATCAAATGTCTTCCCATTGAAACGCAGGAAGTTTGAGAGATGGAACATGCCGGTGCCACAGGCAGCTGACTTGATAGTTGCAGCAGAATTTGGTGATTTTACCTCAGCATGTAAGACTGCTAATTACAATCACAAAGTTAATTTAGTGATACCTTCAAATCGTTTAAGCAGTGTTGACTGTCAAAAGCTCCATAAAGTTTTTCCATTTGTATTTCAAGAAACCATCAAACCAGGTACCATTGTGGAAGTGTGTAAGGTGGGTGGGCAGCATGTAGGAAATTTCACTGTGACATGAATAAATCCAACGCTAAGAAGTTTTTAGCCTTGTGCAGTATCGTACTATGAATTGTTTTTAGTGTTTTGGCTTCTGATTCCATGTGTGCCCAGTATGCGCAGTATTTCTAGCAGAGTTTAAGGTAACAGTTTATTTTTGTATAGATTAAGCCTACAGCAGGAATTTATTTCTTGTGGAATGTTAAGCTCTTTGTGCTCATCCTGCAGCATTATGCTGTGTGAATTGTCTCATGCCAAATTATTGCCCTTACAAATTGGTTTAAAAAATATCAATTATATATTGTAATCTTGCTCACTAGTGACACTAGGGCTGTGCCTTAGGTGATATTTTCAAATATCTATTAATGTGAGTACTCACAACTTCAGCATTGTTCATAGTTGATATCAGTGCCACTAGAAAACAGTGATTCCATGTTACAGTGCTAGCTTCAGAAATCGCATTAGGGATCTATTGGGTATTCAAGTGTGCCCAGAGAGAGAGCTTGATAAGCTCAGGTAAGGAAAACAGTGGCAACCCATGAACTGACACAGCTGCAGATAAACTAGTACATTCATGCCTTAACTTCACACTGTTTGAGCTTTTGAGTCTCTTTTCTTAAATATTGCTGAGTCACTGAAAAACTTCTGCAGTTCAAGAATGACAGATCATTGTGCAAATCGGAACAGTGCCAAATGCCTATGAAATTATACAGTGGAGGGGACGCCCAAGCATAGTCGATGTCATATGGAGCCAGGTTAGTGCTCCAGAGCAAAAGCCATGGTTGCACAAAATGAATGATAATGCAGACACTGTAATATATTGCAATTGAGCCAGGCCAGCAAGGGCACACTTGATTATTATGAGCATAGTGCAGAAGCTGATTATAACAAAGAAGCTGATTATAACAAAGCATTATAAAGATGTATGGATTTGGCTTGGCTGCTGCATTTTTATGTATTAGTTTCTTTATTTTGTTAACTAAATCCTGCCCGGCACTGCATGGGTTGCATTTAATGACGACCCACCACAGTTTGCAAGTTTTTAGTGAGTTAAGCTTTGACTTTGTGAAAACAGAAATACAATATTATTAAGGGTGAGTTTGGGAGTTTGTTGTTGTTAGTTTCAGCCTCACTGATATTGCTATTGAAGTGATATTCAATGACAGAAACAGATACCAAGAACATAGGATCAATAAATATAAGATACCAGTTATTTCTGGAGCATTGGTACTGATCATATATTTATTTACTATGCATATTACATGACATATTGCAAAGTAACACTATTGCAAGATGAAAAAATCTGCATTGTATTAGTTAGCTCATACTGTATATAAAAATAGGTCTTTGAACCCTGGATGGCTTTGGATAGAAGTTGATAGTGTTGGATGTCAGAGGATGGAAGCGTGATCTTCTCTGCCATTGTTTACTAGATACAGTTTTAGACTGCTATCTGCCATTGTCATAAAAATATGATACAGCCTGTTGTTACACTTTTGGATGGTGAAAACCAAGATATCTGTGAGTTGCTGTTTTAATTAGACTGCTTTCTTCATCAGAACCAGTGGCATGCTTAACTTAATGCTGGGTTGAAGCAACATGAAGTTCTTCAATATGATGAGGATATCATGAAAGAACCTTGCCATTAAAGACATTGATGTTTACATTTTAACTCATTTAGGGTGGAAAATTGTTCATAAGTTTTTGAAATTCAATGCTATGCAATCATCATTGATAATGATACTTCTTAAGTTTTAGTGTGCCAATTACAGGACAGAAATGATACACAATTTTGGAAAAGTCTTAAGTCTGGAAAAGACAGTATAAAGGAATTTGTTTTCAGACAGACTCATTTTGAGCTTTTAGCCCAGTGTCAAGGTTAGGCCAGTTGTTATGTAAAGTTCTGTGCTATACCTGTAAGTATAAGGTGTAAGATGGTTTTGTTCAGTGGATTGAAATTAAGAAGGAAATTGTTGAATATGAGGAGACTTTTTGGGTAATATTCACGGAGTCTCCCTGTAGTAATTTATTTGGGGTTAGAGGTAAGATTGAAAGAGTGAAATCGCTCATGAGAGAGTTCTTAGGTAATGAAAGAAAAAATGAAACTACAACTTTATTTACCTCATATGGAACTGGTTTACAGTGTTACACACTGTACATCTTATTCTTAATGAACACATAGAACAATGCACATCATACATGTGAATACAAAATATTACAAATGAAATATGTAGCAAAGTCATTGTTGGCCGCCATTGACGCAGCGCCCTGGTCCCCCCAGCTCTAAAGCCAGGTACTTGTTTACTCCTGAGTCAAGTGGGAAAATTTAAGTGAAGTGTCTTTCCAAAGGATACTAGAACATAAAGTGCCCGGCCCGTGAGTCACACAATAAACCTTAGACTTGACAATTTTCAGTTTTTGAGTATGACTCGACTCACAAACTGCATGGCCATACTGCCTAGGGATTGTCAAAGGGATATTATTCTTCCAGAACTTGGACCCTAACCAAATATTAGCAGGGAAGTCTCTTGATATTGCCACATTGTCCGTTTTTGAATAGAGGAACTTGATTTTGTGTAATCCAAGAAGAGAGGTATGCTATGTAAACCTCCTCCAAATGCCAGGCATCTTGGAACATGATTTGTTTCAAATGAATGTCTTAGAGAATCAGAGCACAAATAAGATCTAAAACATGTTAATTGTTGAAAGAACAATTAAGTATTATTTTTAAAATGAGGATTATTTTATGATATTTGTTGAAAAGTTCAACTGTTTTCAGCATATGAGTTTGTAAATGTTCATTTTATATACTAAGTATGTCTTTAGAATTAAGTGCATTGTAGTGAATGAAAAGTTGGACCAGTATTCAAAATATAAGTTTTTTTAGCCATCTCTGTGCCACCCATAGTTTAACTTTCATTTTTCTTGGGAAGACTGCATTTATCTTCTAAGGTTGTGTAGATCTTAAAACTGAGAGAACCTTTGTTTACAACATGTTGCAGTGATACTCATTGTAACACATCTGGTCATGATACTACCCGTCTCTTCTCCCTTTTTTTAGCTGGTCTTTAGTTCAGGAAGAGCAATAAAGCCAGAATGCCATCTCATGAAATAGTTTGCACTGTCATTGATCAGAATCCTTGAGGACAGATTTGAAAACATGTTTTGCTTGGCCCTCTTGGTATATGAATCACTTCATGAGAGGTGAATCCATGACTTGTTAGGTGCAATTAGGAAGCACTGTCATGGCTTGAAACATTGTGAAATAAGGATAATAAAAAGATGCTATCAAGCTAAATAAAAATTCCTCTTCTTTTAGCCCTTTCGGGCTTCAGAAAGAGTGTGGTAGTTAAGAGTAGATAGATAGATAGAATGCTGTACTCTGGAGTGTGAGTGTGTGGAGGTTCTCAAAAGGAGAAAAAAAACAACAAAAAACAGAAAAACTTTGCACAGAAGTCAGTATTTCGGCCCTTTATATTTCCTTGCTTTGGAAGGGGTCTAAGCCACACCTAGGCCATAACCATGATGCCCTGGGGGATTTCAAAAGGAGTGTGGTGATTAGGATTACAAAAGGGATAAGCAGTAGGCAAGAAACTTATCATAATGGTTTCATCCTGTTATGATTTTGATAGTGTTTTGATCTGCGGTTTGGATAGGTTTTGAGAGGAGGAGATGTATTTGAAACAAGGTCCATCACACCACTAACTTTATATGACACAGGGTCTGGTGTGATGGAGTGACAATTGAGAAATATTTTTATCACTGGTTTTTTAAAGGATTTGAAGAGGGTCTGATTTGATAGTCCCACAACCTCATATTTTAAAGAACTTAAATGATGTCCTTAAATTCTCACTCTTTTAAGACTATACTTATTGCATATTATTTATCAGTACTTTTGCTTTTATAATGATATTTAGATATATCGTCAGTTGGCAGATCAAATCGTGAATTCCACATGAGTTAAAGAGTGGAAATCACGATTTGATCAGTCGACTGACGATATGCAAGCTGACTAGTCCATATACACCAGACCTGTTTGAGGGCAGTATTCACTTGCTTTCTCACCTTGTGCTTGGTTGTGGGTCAGGGACAGTGTTAGGAAAGAGAAAGCACATGTGAGAGAGTTCCTAATTAGTCATAATGTCTGAGCCACAGCTCAGATGATATGTGACATTGTTCACATTTACATATGGTGGAGCCATGTTCATTTACCTCTTCTGTCTTCCTTGTAACCTCATTAGGTACATCTTACAAAGGAAAAAAGTCATCATGACAAAGTTTGAGCTCTTTGTTTTCCAAGGCATGTTGACTTCATTGATTGTATTCAATGTCATGGAGCATATTTGTAAAAAAATATCTCTTTAAGAGAGTTGGTTAGTAGAAGATGAGTTTGGGTCAAAAATGCAGATTTTTTTGTAATTTTGTCATAACAGGATGCTATAATCATTCCCCTTTATAAAAATGATTTGTGATGGAAAAATGTCCTGACATGGTCAAAATATGACCTGAAAGTAAACCCCCCCCCCCCNNNCCATTCAGATTGTTTCAAATACTGCTTGGCTATCAACACTCTAAGTATCATCACTCTGTGACAACTACACCAATGAAATTTTCAATTGATGAGTGAAGGAAATCTGCAAACAAATATGTTGTCATTGGGCTTTTGCATATTGTTACAGTCATAGGCAGATTGCCTAATACAGAGATAAGCAATTTGCAAACTGAGCTATTTTTGTGCTTGCTACCACCCAATACTCCTTTAGATGTCACAAGGTAAGTTACAAAGTCATTGGTTTAAAAACAGCACCAAATCTTGAGATCAGCATCATTCTCTTGTATTGTCTAATACCGATTTTTCCCTCCTCTGAAAAACTCACTCACATGAGACATGTGAACTGCCCATGATTGTGACCTATATATTATATATGATGCCAGCCCTTTTACTCTATTCATTTGTTTAAAATTGCCAGTGATACTTGCAGTTTAGATACCATTTTATTAAGTATCAATACATTTTGAATGGCTGTCATTGCCAGATTACACAGTTCCTTAAGGAAAGCACAAGAAAATGAAGTGTATGCCACTGGAACCTCTCATAGCTAAACAGCTACCATTTCTTTGACATTCTGAACGTTACAAATCACTGCTTAGTGAATGTTTGGGTGTGTGATAGCAAACTGAATTTTTAAACTTAGCTTTCTTGAAACTGTATTTTTATGACATTAAATTTTGAGGCCATTTCCTCAAAATTTTCTTTATTATTATGTGTAGGCTTTTAATTTGGCACACTTCATTTTTATTTAAAACTGTAAATAGAGGCTAATTTATTTTTTGACACAGTGACATTTTTTTTAAAGTGATTTTTCTTATGAAAGCCATCCTTGAAAATTTCTGTTAACTGGCTCTGAAAGACACTATAAATTTAAGCAACATCTGAAAATAATGAACAGCAACTTGAATTCATACCATCTGAAAACTGTGTAACAGAAAATCTGAATTCATTTTTTTACTTAGGAATTGGTCAAGAAAACAAAATGATAGGGCCTCTATGTCCTTGGCAACCTCATGCTTTTTGAATGTTCTGTTATATGGTTCTTCATTTCTTATTGCCTGCAACATTATATAACATTAATTACTTTATTTAACCCATATCAGAAATAATATTTTTTACTGCCAAGCTCTCTTAAACCAATCTTAAAATCTTTATGTAATCAAGAATAATCATTATTACATATGTTAATATGAACAGACTAATCTTTTGTTTTAAATTTTGTTCATTATGTGTCGTGATGGGGTAATTTTCTAATGGCCAAATTCTACCTTTTTGTTTGGCTATTTGAAAAAGGCCATGACAGATTATGATGCTGCATATTGTTGTGACAGTTGTGGGATAGGTATGAAATCTTTTCTTGCATGTGTGCATGAGAGTGTGAGAGAGATGGAGAGGAGTTAATGAGAGGCAGCACTCCCCCATGGTCATGTGTCAAGAGAAATACATCACCATAACTAATGCACCATCTTACACGTTGGCATGCTATCTTCCATTCATAAACTCCAATGTAAGCTGCAGCATAGTTGCATACCAAGTCTTGTCCCATACAAACTGATGAAAAAGAGTTGGGATTTTAGCTCTGTTTGCCTTGAATATGTCTTAGTGTGCAGCTTAGGCACAACTTGCTTTGGATTTGACATGGAAGACTGCAAGCCAAAGTGCAAAATGGTGCATATGTTATGGTAACGTGTTTCTATTAGCAGGTTACCCATTATTCTTAAACCCTGAAACCTTGCATAGAGCTGATTATAAGGATTAGATAGATAAGGTATTGTCAGATAATGCAATTGTCCTTAGACATTACATGACCTGTTACACTTGTACAGGTGTATTTGTTAGAAACTACCAATATGTGTAAATGAGAGCTTTACTATGTAATTTTTATGCAGTTACAGACACCAGGAAAACTGCATTTGTTTTTGCTTGTGTTAATCAGCATGACTTCAGATAATGTAACCTACATCCTCAATGTAATCAGCGGCCAATCTCTGCATGAGGGTAGCATGACTAGAACATGCTGGTTGGATGTTCACCATCATGATGAGAAATAGTTCAGCTAATTGCGTTGATACTATGTAGATTCAGGGGAAATAAATTCTCTGTACAAACAAAGAATTGCTCATTCCAGATACAGAGTTACAGATTTTATCCACAAATATGTGCAGAGCAAAAACTAGACTATGATCAAAGGTAAGTGACCTGTACCACAGCAAGGCTTGTAAGGTCAAGACAAGTTATATTTTGTAAGAGGTGACATTCTATTTTGTAAGAGTATTCCTAAGAGAGCATTCATAAGGCCAAGACCTTTTTGTCCATGTGCATTATGCAGTGTGGATATTATTTGCAGTTAAAGTGTTGATATTTTTCCTCTACGTCCAATGCAAATCAGTGTAATACTGCTTAATTATTAGAGAACTGTTCAAAATGCCATCACTTACTTATTGCTGACATGTAAAATATTTTGGTGATCATAGCTGGCATATTAACAAGATTTTTATTTTTTTCCTTTTTTTGAGTTTGTATTTACATGTGCATGTATTGATGTAAAATATGATTTCCTCTTCCACTTTTAACATTACTTATTAGTGTTTGTTGAAATATTTGTGTCAGGGACTGGAACAGGGTTATTGACAAAATGAAGGTTAAAAACTGAAACTTCCCAGTGTTATTTGCTCATACAATTTAACACTATGTGAAGCTCATCATTAAAATATATTGCGGCTGGTCGAAATGACATTTCTTTGACAATCAAGTTATTGATACTTTATGAAAACTTACATGTATGTATTTTGATCAGATGAAAATTTTTTTACACAGATTATATTTGGTCTATGACACATTCATTTATTGTGTTAAAAGGAAATATTCATGCAATGGTGAAGTTTTTGACAAGATTGTGATTATTAAACAATTTTACATGTTAGGCATCCAATTTGCCTCATAAAAAGTAGTAATCCTTCACTGTTACTTGACATTTGTCCATAAACTCAGTATTTTTGTTGACAAAAATGATTGCCCTTTCAATTGTCACGATTAACAGAAGTTTCAAAATTGAAATGTCTCAGTAGGCCATCCAGCAAGAAAAAACACTGATGTAAACATATATTTGTCAAAAAAGAAATTGGAATATCTATAAGTTAATATCCATGAGGGAAAGAATTTAATCGGGAGTTGTTTGTAATTTCACAACAGACGTTGAGTTTTATGACTCAATTACTGTTTATTTATGACTCAATTATTAACTTATTCATTTGAAACTTCTTTATTATGTATTAAGATTATTTCATTTTTTGTCTTGCAGATGTGCTCAAAGATTGTTTTTCCTTATTAGTTGTACTTCATTTATAACTTGAGGTCAGGCCAGCTTGCTAGTTGACATCACCTAGTCACAATAATCTTATGATCACCCTGTTAAATTTGAGCAGTTGTCAGGAGACTGTTCCTCGGTGATGGATGTATGGAGTAAAATTGTAGGCGAAATGATCATACAGCATCACGGTGCTCTCATATTCCTTTCACAGAAAAATAATCAATGGCTTAATGAGTAATTGGGGATGCAGACACATAAATAAGAATGTCTGCTGTTTTCAGTCACTACTGTCAGGGATTTGACAAGCCTTTTTCTCCCACCTCTTTTCACACCACTACAGCACAAACAGAAGATTGTAGTTGCACACTGCATTCTTTCCTTTCTGCCAGGCTGCATGCATAACTTCAGGCGTGTGTCAGCATCTTGAATTTGTTTATGAAATTTGCTGATCATTCAGGGCTTAACCTATGCTCCCAGAAGTCAGCATAGGTCTTTGGGAGAGTCAGATGATGTTGCCCTTAAGTAATGCATAAAGCTAAATCTGAGCTTAAAAATCTAATTAGGCCGCCTTAGACTCCCACTGCCTACATTTGATTGTTTGACTTTTGTCATGCAGTATATTCCAACACACTCCTGCCTAGAGGATAGGTTAGGGTTAGGTGCAGGATTAGAAAAGAGAAAGGACACATATGAGTTCCTAGACAAATGATGATGTCCAAGGACTGTCCCAGGTTCGCTCTTTCTTCCATAACCCTTTTCTAACCCTAAATCAAGCACTAAGGGAGAATCATGTGAAATTTGCTGGAGTTCTAGGTTCAACTTGAGTTCAGTGCATGCCATGTGCACATATGCAGTCCTGTACAGTATTTACCTGATCCTCCAAGTTCCTGTTCACAAGATAAGCTGCTTGTATGGTAGTTTGACTATAATTCTAAAAAAAAACCACCAGAAACTGTTGTGTGTGTTCTCGAACCACTACATGAACATGCAGTGGAGGCTTGGGAAAAAGTCAAGGCTGCACTGTTGGGAGAGTGGACAGGTTAACTATCTGTGGATTTTTTAATTATGTGCGTACTTTCTATACAACTATTTTTCCATGAAACAAACTCTCAGTGGAAAGTTTGAATTTTCTATCTATATTTTGTTTTGGGTTTTATTATTCTGTCCTTCATTCCTTGCTGAAAAGTTCATATGTTCATTCCAGATGCTCTTTATGAGTTAAGAACTAGATATTACCATTACTAAACACAGCTGCTTTTTTGCTCCATCATGAGTTGCTATGCTTGTTGACACTGTTTATCGCATTATGTGAGATACTTGTTATTTTTTTATTCAAAACTTTCTACTTAGCATTAAGTGTTGAATGTGGTGACTTCATGATTGGTACTCACCACACAGGTAGTAGAAAGAAGAAACTCAGTACCTCAGGGCCAGCAACAGTCTCATGCTGTTGCTTTCAGTTCTTGCAACTGCCGCAGTGTCATAGATTCCTGCCAAAATGACCAAATTTACAGGGATGACTGTTTTTCATTCCCTGTGTATATTTAACCTTTTTCCTTTGGCCACCTGAATTATGTGAGTGTCACCACCATTTCACAAGTCCCTTGGGTTGTAAAACATGGAGAAAAACACTAAATAAGATTACTGTCAAATGCTGAATCAGACACATCTTGTCAAGGTCAGTTGTTTGCCATGAAAAAGAAAGAAAAAAGTAGACAAGAAAAATCATTGAAAAAAAAAAGAATTGAACCTGTGATCGTGTTGCATTAATTGTGGATCCTAGATAGTAAAGATTTGTCCTTGAAAGTAAGGAGATTAAAGATTGTCAGAGATTTGTGAACTCAAATAGGTGGTGAAATCAAAATGGTGCATTTTGTTGAGTGACTGTGCCCTGGCCCTTGAGTGGACTTTACTTGGGTTATAATGTGTCATCTAAGCTGTTATGTTTCTGGATTCAATACGGTTTTGTTTTGTTCATGTATTAAAGCCTTGCCATATCTTCTCATCAGGGACTAGATTTTCTGTGCTAGTGTATTTTTAAGACTATAATCATCATTCGTCTGAAAAATATAGACTGGTAGTATTTCATATGTGTGTACTTTCATTAGGTGAAAAAAAAAATTGACAGCATTATTTCTCAGAGATATACAGTAGTTATTTGAAGTGGCAAGAGACCATCCACACAGTGAGAAAAAAAACAACTGAAAAATCACCTCACAGAAATCAAAATTTATCTTTAATTACTGACAATTTGCTCATGAAATCAGTGATTTTGTGTATAGAACTGATTTTACTCTGAATTTTGGCAACAAACAACAAAATTTGATACTGGATGATCCCATTCATCTTCAGAGATCTAATATCACAGTTTCCTAGTCTAATGAGATAAGCCTTATGTTGACTAGCTGTAGGGCTTGTATGACAAACTGGTATCTTGTGAGAGCTTTCAGTTTGCTGAGACAGTAAGATGTGTGGATGAACTTTCATAAATGGAATGTCTTTCATTTGCCAATCAGTTCAAATCTTCAAGAATGGCAAAATTATTTTATTATAATAAGACTGATAGTGTTGTCTGAATCATGTTTTGTTTATTATCTTTCATCTAAATAAAAGCTTATAATTACAGTTTCATGTGGCCTGCTTTTTATTCAGGAAAGAAAGCAGAATGACAGAAAAAAAATATGCAGTTTGTTTGTGCATGATATTTCAAATTTGAATATATCAAATAAAGTAAAGCCTGCAACTGCCATTTTATGTAACATGCCATAGCAAAGGTGCGTGGGGAAAACAGGAATGAGGAAGATGTATGTGTAATTGGGTGGGAAGATTCTGCTGTTAGTGCTTCAGTATGCAGAGGAAGATTTTACAGCCTGGACTAACAGTCAAAGCAATGTTCACCTTATTCATGAAGTACATCTTAGTGAGTTTATGGGCCACTTCTTGGTGTATGTGAAACATTTTCCCCTGATTCTCATCAGTCTTGAAAGCAGCATGTGGTAAAAGTGCTAGTCTATTTTATTTCCAATCCATGGGGGCTTATAAGAAACCTCATTACAATCATGGTGATGGTGCGGAGTGGCAATCAGCTGTCAACAGCATAGTATGCCATGCGTTGAGCTATTGTTTTATCTCACAGCGTGCCAACATGATCTTCATCCATTATTTACAAGCACAGAGCTACTCTGGTTTGATGTCTGCAATGGCAGTAGGCCTAGATGTTTTTCATTAGCAATGACTTGCCATGGTATCCATTACAAAATATTTTGAATTGGAGTTTAAGGTAATTGTGACAATGCTGCGCACTGTCTAACACCAGGGAATAGGACTGGATGAGATAAGATTAAAGAAGGGGATGTTAACAGATGGGCTTGAAAACCTCTATACAGTATAAGCACCAGTGAATGCAACTGATGAGATTTATCCTAATTGGCTTATTATGTTTTTAATATTCCAGAGGACTTCATAATTGACCAGCCGAGGTGTCAAGGCACTGACATGAAAGTGTGGGTGGGGGAGAAAGGGGAGGGGGTAACTTAACACATGCCACATCAACATGCATTAGTACTGCATTTCTTTTAGCAAAATTATTGTGAGGAATTTGACCTATTGAGGAATTTGACCTCGTAACACCAATTTGCCAATGTAATATACTATTATACTGACACTGACTGGTGCTTGTCAACCAGTCCTGCCTTCTGCTGTCTCCACCATGTGACTCTTCATAGGTTCAGTGCTCAAAAGGACCTCTCTAGATACCCATAGACATCACGGGGCCTACAATGCTTGTATCCTTTTTCACCATTTCAGATAGGTAGCCAAAATTGGGACCTCTACATCAAGCTGTGTAAAACAACTTGTATGGACAAACAAAACAAATCCCTCCTCATAATTATTTTCATTTTTATATCATCATTGTGCTTCAAAGATTGCTCAAGTCACTTTTCATACTTCTGAGAAAATGCAGGGAGTACATTATTCAGGCAAAGCAAAGATATCTGCATGTATCTTAGCAATACAGTACCTTGTTAAAAAATGGCCTATACTTTAGGCCATTTTTGACGCATTGTGTCGATGTATCAGATTTAAGACTTAAACAAATTCATAGGACATTTAAGGAGATGACTGCAGCTAAAGCACTAGGTAACAACTGGAAAACTAAATGCATAATGAAGTAGATGGTGAGAGATAGAGAAAATCCAGGAAGGACTGACAAGTTGGATGGGACTGATGAGATGGACAGGTTACCATGGACATGTCCACAATCCCCAATAGGCATAACATCTGAAGAAGAACAAGGAAGCTTAAATAATAACAAATCCTTTTTGTTTGCAAAAGCATGTTCACACTTTTGACAAACCATGCCTTCTTTTTATTACCCCTCCATACAGGAAGGGTGAGAAAATGAAAGTAAAATCTAAGCCAAACATCCAGGTAGTTCAAAATAGCTGATAAGGTAGCAGGCCTGAGTTGGCAGAAGGTTGGGGGGGGGGGATTTGCCAGAAGAAGATTTGGATACAGTGTACATGTAAATGGTTGTCTGTTGGAACTGGTACTGTCTGAGATGTAAATTTAACATATTATATTTTCTGCAGCATGGCAAAATAAAGTAGCCAATGCTGTCCTCACAAACTGACTTGGCTCTTGCAAGGGAAATAATTCAGTGTTAAACAAGGTTGCCATATACTATTACTCTATGAGCAAATTTTCTGGATTGTACTTTCTTAGAAGCAAGTCATTTTAGGAACTATGACGAACAAACACAAGCAAAACAAACAGCATGCATGAGAAAGAAAGACAAGAGCAAAACATCTCAAACAAATATAAATAGTTTTAATTACAGGATGAACCACCTGCAATGCAAATGGTTTGTGTAATGCATACACATGACACAAAATTCTGGTTACATTGACTGATCAAAGTCTGCGGCAATGCATAAAGTTCACATTCACTGCTTTGTTACAAACCTTTGAAGCAGCGTTTTTGTGAGCAATAAATTGCACAATAATGCTTGATTAACAACCAATGAGAAAAAATCATCAATGAGTCATCCAAAGAAAACTTCTTTTACAAGTTTCAGAGGATAACTGCAGTATCCTCTCCTGTAGACCAGTTTATCTTTATGACTCTGAATCTGGCATGCAAAGTCCATCTGAGCTCTGCTGAAGATGTATAAAAAGTATGAATGTCATAAGTTGAACTATGCTTACTTTTCATGCATCTGCATACCATAACGTTATACTATATATTACAAATTCTAACACACAGCTCCATGCCAGAGTACTGCAGAAACATGAGTGCACAGATAGAATGCCGAGGAGTGACAGTTCATTCATAACACTGTTTATAGAGGTTTGTCTGCATCCAGACAATACCCACTTGCAAGGCTTCACAGTATTCCACTAGCAGGCCAGATCATTCAGTAATCTTATCAACTCCTCAGACCCATGATAGGCATCACAATGCCTGTTCCAGTGCCATTTTATAGACACTAATCTCTAACATGCTACTATGGCTTTCACTGCCTATAGCCAGATACCCATTTTGAAAGATGGGGATTGAGAAAAGTGTAGACAAAATGCTCCCTTAAGAGAAAGATTAATACGATTCAAATCCACGACCATTCAGCCCTGGGTCCAACACCATACCCATATGCTTATACTGTTCCATTAACAGGAGAGGCACAAACCATGGAACATCAGGAAAATCAAAGACTGACATGCCTGTCATATGGAAAGCTCATTCTTTGTCAAGATCGCCCTGCCTTCATGTTCCTCATGAGTCGTTCATTTCACTATCCTAGTGTTTTTGCTTCAGATGTCAAAGACTTCAGTAAAATAAGAAGTCTGAGATGTGGGATTTAAGGAAAAAAGAATCACCTAGACGATTTCATTTCTGGCATCTCTCTGTGACAGCTTAGAATATATGTAAAACTTATATGATAACAACTAATATGTGATTAGATCATAGAAATGCAGTTTACACAACATGGTTACAATCAAAGTAAATGCAGCTTGTGCATTACAAAGCAAATTCAATTTAGCACACATGTTAAAAAAATATCACCTTATAAAGGATTTAGCAAAAGTATAGGAATAATCTTGCTATATATGTATATGAAATATTTATCTGAATAGTTATATCTACAAACTCTGGCTAAGTGTGTGAAGTGACAGCAACATATTATATGCATTCACACAAAAAATGTAGGAAAACAGTACTTCATCACAAAGGAATATCTTCTTAGCTATGACTTGACACAAATATCACAGAATGGTCTTGATGATAACTAGATGACGGCTGGTGAAAAGCAGTCTTTGTCACTCTCACAGAACCACCAAAACCACTGAACATTTCTTGCACAGATACTGTCATGTTTCCTTTCAAATACATGATTTACATTCTGATATCCTACCTATTGCTGTTAACTGCTGTCCACAACATCAAAAATTAGAACTGTATTTCTGAGTCTTTTTTCATAATACCAAACCCACCAACTTGCACAAGCCAAGAAAACAGTGATGTAGTCTTGAAAAATATATACTTGTCCACTCTTAATCTCCTGTTATCACATCATACAAATTAGCCACATTACATCCATCATGCAATAAACTCCTTACAACATTCTTACTCATCATGTAATATTCCAACATATTCCATCCTTTTTTTCTTGTTCTTGACAAGTACTGTACTATATTTTCAGTATCTTGACCAAGTATTGCCAATGTAACTGGTATAACAAGAATACCAAAACCCAATAAACCATGACCAAGCCTAACTGCGGTCCAAAGACAGATGTAATGAGCAATGCAGTAGTGTTTATTATACTTAAGCCCCACATGATCATTAACCTTAAAAGTGCTAAGCTCCAAATTGTATCACTGATAAAAATAACTTGATCACCACATTCAGGGTTAACGTTTATACAAGCTACTGATTAGTCAGGATGAGCATGATGGATTTATATACAAGCGGAATCTCAGTAAACAAGCTGAGAATGCCACAGCAATTACTGGCATCTTATTAATTAGTTCTCCTTATTCCTGTTAGAATACCTTTAACACACAAACACATGTGAAAGACTTCTTTTGGGAATTACATTGGAAAGAAATCAGTACATATGGAAAAAAATTATTTATATAAAGTCACCTGCAGTAAATCACCTGCAAATAAACAAGTTAAGCATCAGTTTCTCTCTTCTCTCATCAGGTAACACGAAATATCTTTATTGTTATTTTTCTTTTAAATTTGTTTCTTATAATTCACTGAGTAGTGTAGTTTTGAATGATATCTGGACCAATGGAGAAAACTAAACAGGATAAATGTCTGTGTCATCTCGTGTTGTCTATAAGATGATTTTATCCAGAAAATATGTGACACATACATACATTACGATCATTAACGCAAAAGACAGATCATCTTAACTGCGCTGCGATACAAAATAGAAACAGTGAATTTAGTAACAGAAGTCGGGAGTGAGCGGATACAGATAGATGCTCACACAGGGCAAGGTGGCCTTTTTCTTTCCTTCCTCATTTTCTCTCTACATTTGTCTTCTTGAGAACTTCCTCCCTTTATCCTATTCTGTGTGAGCATCTGTTTTTAGCTTTGACTGTGGAATTCAGCAACGTTTTAAAGTCCAGATTTCAGTTAAAACTTCAAATTCTGAGGATGGAGTCCTAATCTGTGAGGATGTACACAACCATTCAGGATGGCTCATACATTTACACACAAATGGAATTAAAATGCCACAGAGGTAGCAAAAGATGATTTCCCACTCAAATATCACGCTATACTTTCATTATTCATACGATATGTCTTAGATTGGAATGTGACACAAAAAGTGTCAGAGTGCATAAGATATCAGGACACAGAATAAAATGGAATGTTACAGTGAAACAAAAACATGTGGAGAAGTAGCTAAGACTTTTTTTCCAAGTATTGTCACTGTTGGAACCTCTTCCAGAGAGAATGATAATACAGTGGAATTTGGTAATAATGAGAAGGATGAGACTTTCAAAAATATCCCTTTGTAACTGCGTTAGAGAACAAGGGAAGTGGCAGAAAAGAGACACTGTAACTTTGCATTTTTGTGATTTGTCTGTGTATAAACATGATGTTCTCTTTGTGATGATGCTACAATGAGTCACCACTGATGTAACATGCAATACTACCAGTGATCTGCCAGTAAGTACTGGGTGAGACCTGCCATAAGCGCCAAATACAGCTGACAGTTTTGATCAGACTGACTTGTACAGTCATAACATGCTGTGACTCATAGTGCAGGTGACCAACAATGGTCTCATTTGGTTTCATTCATACATCAATCTCAAACACCACATTAATGTAAATACCACCGATGGGCATTTTGGTATTGCAGAACCATTATGGAAAAGGCTATTGTAACAAATGCAAAGAATGGGGGGAAATGGCATTCAAGAATTTCATGAACAAGGTCAGTTCTGGTCCATAGACAGATGTGAAAAGCATATAAGTGTCACACTGGAACCAGGTTCCCACTAAACCCATGTCCATACTAACTAGGTCTCACTGTATTCATAGTGCATTTCTAACAGTTCTCTCTGTGAACTATAATAACCTGTCCACTAAAGGAAATAAACAACACACACACACACCTGTGAAGAAAGTAGAAACTTATATCTGAAATGGAATGAGTCATGTGAGGTAGAGGCTTACCACAGTATGAAAGCATAAAGAGTTTGTGGTCAACAGACTATTGCATCACTATCAGCATTCTGCGCAACATTTGCAATCTAAAACACTTTTTGAGAAACACAAAACAACACATATCTTATACTGTGTTTACATGTGTCATTGCATTTACAAAAAGCACTGTGTAGTAGCATCAAGAAAAGCATTTTTGTTTCTGGAAAACACAAAACATTCGATGTTTAAAAAATATAGTGAACTATGAGTGTAATATGTCCACATGCCAATTTCATAAGCATGTTCATAATCCACACTCACAGAAGAAACCATGCCCACACACACACTTACACAGGGCTGAGGCACATGCTTTCAACATGTTAACATTACAACAATGATGCATGAGAAATGGAAATTATTAGTCTAAAATTTTCATGATAATAATTAAGTTGAAAGGACAACAACATATGGCATTCCTAATTCATAGTGAGAGTGCCCAGTCTGCATAATGCTTTTACACTGAAATGTAACAGTCAATGGATGAGCACCGCTGCACTCACAACTCTTGTAATGAAACAAAGCTGAAAGAGAAAAACTATTTACAACATTTCAAAAAGCATTTCCAATCTGTGTACAGGGTATGTTGTGTGCGCATTGCTGAAAGTCATACACTTGAACATGATTATTACAGAATACAATGGATGCTCCAAATTGTGTAGCAGTAAGCATATTTTGCAATCTCTGTTAGGAATGATCTGTCCCAACAATTAATTCAGGACTTGCAAATGTTTGTTACTGCCATAATTTCCTGTAACATTTTTGTAATAAGCATCTGTATAATACAAAAATTTACATCATTTTCTCTTTCCATAAAATGACTTCAAATGGCAGGAAGAATAAGGGTTGCCCCCTCTTCCTTTGTTTTCCGAAGGAATCAGTGATGGAAAAGAATTCTGCCATTTGGCCGCATATAAGCCAAAGTCACAATTACAAAAGACTCAAAATGACATTTGCATGGTGCCTCACTTTATCAGTTAATCAATGGCACATAGGACCGTCTGAGAAAGCTTTGAGAAGATAACCCTGACAGAAAAACTCCAAAGAAATGTACCATAAGGTGACTTTGATCTAATTTAGGGTATACAGTGTTTTAGTATGAAACAGCAGTATTCATGTTCTATTCTCTTTTATTTTTAATTACATGAATATCAGTTCCTTGCTGTTTGAGTGCATCTCATTATGGCAGATGCAGAAAAGCTTGTACAAATTCAAAATCACAATTACCTGCCACTGTAGAAATCAGTATAAGTGTTTGAAGAAATGGTGCAGGTTTCATGAGCAATATAAAGTTTATATCATAAAGCATTTATCAAAAGATTCATTGATGTATCTTGAGATAAAAGAAATCATCATAAATACCAAACTTACTCCTGAATATGCAATGCATACAGTCCCAAATGAGGTACATGATGAAATATTATGTAGTGGACTGATTGAAGCCTCCATTTGTATCCTCAGTCCCAAGCTCTGCAGTATTTCCATTTCCCATTGCTGCATATAATGGGTTAGAAAAGCCTTCTTGCTTGTTTGCAGGTGATTCTGTCGGAGATCCCTTTGAGAACGTAGCAAAGCCACTTCTATCAAGGTGAATCTCCGATCCATCTGCCATGTAGTTTGACATGGGGTCCCCACCTTCTGGATTTGTGATATCAAACATACGATTGGACACCGCAACAGATCCATCATTACTATGCTCCACTGTATCATCATGGAAACGTTCATGGGGAATGTTGGACTTAATTCGTGAACGGAACTTCCAAACTAGAAGCACAACAACTGCTATGAGGGCTAGGGCCAGCACTATAGTCACTACAGCAGCCACAATGACCTTTGTTTGCTTGTCCTCATCTTGGGTGCTCTGATCAGTTCCAGGTTTGGGAGGAGGTTTGGTCAATGTCGTTTGGGTGGTTGCGTGGGGAGGACGGGGGCTTTTTGTTAAGGTAGTTTGAGTGGTGGTGCCTGGCTTTTTGGTGGTAGTGGTGGGAGCTTTTGTTGTGGAAGGGGGGGTAGGGGGTTTTATGGTTGTATTAGGTGGAGGTACTTTTGTGGATGATGGAGGAAGTTTTGTAGTGATACTAGGAGGCTTTGTGGTTGTACTTGGTTTTGCAGTAGTTGTTGCTGGGGGCCTGGTTGTTGCTGGGGGCCTGGGTGTGCTGAGACCATCTGCGGAAGAGAGTGATGAAAAAAACATAAAATATAATGTTGTTGCAAAATTTATAATTCTTTGCTTGTTGAAATACACACAAACTGGTGTTTAACAATGTTTTTGATCTAAATGTGTGCATTCATGTCTGGATGCATCATCATGTGCAGGTGTACATAATTTGCTAATGCCTGGATGAGCCATTACTGTTGTGTAGATATTAGACTAGTTCTCCCATTATCATGGAGCCGAAATAAAAAGATTGTTTCCCAGGCTCTAAAAGAATATAATCCTTCATAATTTCTCCATATAATGACGATACTATGACCATTTATCTTCTCTTATGCATGAAAATTTTGAAATGACACTTTTTCATGAGGCTTAAGAAGAGTCTGTGAAACTTAACAAAGCCGATGTCTCCAATATCCACATAAATGGCAATACTTGAAGTTTGTCTGTGCCATTATTCAGCCCTAAGTTGTAAACTGTTTTTAATGTTGATGGATACATTCTGTCTCAAACTAAATTAAATATCTTGCTGTTAATCCTTACACAGGAGATGGAAAAGTGCTGCATACAAATAGGAACACTTACTGAAGCAACGGACACCAGCATCTTCCGTATGCTCACAATTATGAGAGTTGATGCCAATATGCTCACACTCAGCTATAGAGCTCTCTGTGCCGTTACATGCCACATTGTCTAGCAAGATGTGGCCTGTACCAGCTTTGGCCTCAATAGCAAGACCTGCGAAATGGAGAAGACATTTTAATAGTTGATGTCAAAAACTGATGTAGGTATCGTCACTAATTATACCCTCTTCATATGTTAGAGTGGCAAGTGGAGCCACTTGCTCTAGCTGACACCATACAATGCCAAACTCTCTTGATACTAATCATTAGGTCACAGAGAAACCAAATTATCTCAAATCTCATGCTCTATTACCTTACTACCTTATCACTGAAATGTAAGATGGTGCGGTTTGGCTGTGAAAGAGCATGTTAATTTGACTGATCATGAATTTATTTCTGATGAAATATTTTTTAAAAGACTACAAGTACATCTCTCACATTTTGGCATTGTGTCATGTTGATGATCTTTTAATGTGTAATCTCCATAAGTGCAGTAATGGGAGTGAGTGGGGGGAGAAGGAGTGCTTGGCTGGTGGATGCAATTTCCAGGGTGAAACGAGAGAGACTGAGACAGAGACAGAGAGAATGAGAGAGAGAGAGAGAGAGAGAGAGAGAGAGAGAGAGAGAGAGAGAGGAGAGAGAGAGAGAGAGAGAGAGAGAGAGAGAGAGAGAGAGAGCAAGGGAAAGGGAGACAAAGGGGAGAGGATGGATGTCAACATTTACTTTGTCCCTGAGCTTCATTTACTCTATTCCTGCTACTGCATAAGCCACTCCTTTTACATTACAGCTACAGTTAAAATATGCCAGCTGACATGACTGGAATGTTTATACATGCAGCATAGCATATGGACTGCTGCTCAAAGGAAAGTCACATGGATCACATTATCTTAAATATCTAAAACTGATTTCATTTAGCCTGTCCCTTGAAGCGGACCTGGACCCAGGCGGGTGGGGGGGATGACACTGCGATAACATGAGTTTTAATGTAAGACATGAGGGGACCACACGGATTCCCATCCGCAGACTTTTTCATGCCACAAGGAGCCAATGGCTCATGGTAGAAAAGGCACCGAGACCTGATTTCACTGATTTTCATGTTGACCTTGGCACTCTGAATGTAATGTAAAATGGGTAAACTGAGCCAAATTCCCATCCCAGTGACTGATCTTAAAATAATAGAATTTCACAAGGGGAGTTGTTTCAGCTTAAAGACTTTCTTTTCTCTTACTTCATAGATATTTCATGCCACTGTCTCTTAAACAAAAAAACCTATAAACTTCTGGAATATTTTAAATGAACCCTCTCATGAAAGCTGCTTGCGTATCAAAAAGGATCTGTTATATAAAGTGAAATAAAGCTTTTTTTTTAATTAACTGTACTACAGAAATCCTATTGTGATAATGTAATGACAGAGGACAATACAGTCCATTCCACCTAATTGCAATCTCGATAACCACAATCCTGCTTAATTACAACATTTTCCACATTTCAAAATGCTATATTGTCATGAAACTTGCATTGCACAATGGTCAGTGATGAGAATCTGAGTACATTACTGCACCACGTCATTCACATATTTTGTTTATTGAAATATAAGGTAAATGGAATACTTCTTTTTAAGTCATAAGGTGTATGGGCTCATACTTCAATATGGACAACACATGCAGTTTTGCTGTTTGTCAGAAAAAAATGCACACCTGTACTGACCCCTTTCACATGAGCAAAGATGAATTAAAGAGTTTTCATGGATGCAGCTTTCCTCCTCACAATACAGTAGATGCATGTGTATCTAATTTCGATCTCCTGGAAAGCACCCAACTTTTAGCTTACATTAGAAACTTGTATGAATAAAGGATGTTTGGGTGACGTTCTTAGAACATTTGAAGCAACACATTCATCTGAAACACATATATATATAAATTACCATCATCATATCCTAGGTGTCTGCAGACCACTCTTGCATCTAAGTCATCCCAGTCGTCATCACATACTGTTCCCCAGTCATTCAGACCGGTGGAATATACTTCCACTCTGCCTTCCCTTTCATTGCTACCGTCTACAATGCGAAGCTTGGTGATCTCTGGAAGGGATCAAGTGAACAGGAGAGTTAGTCCCAGATGCTGCAGATTAGCCTGGCTGATATATTTAGATATTTCTTCACTAAAAATAGTTTGTAGGATCACATTTGTAGTGACAGATATTTTTTAATCAGCTGCAAACTGCATCAAAACATGTCTGTGCGTCAAAAAGTCACTTTTGACAATTCATATCTTATAGTATTTGTTCATCTTTGGCCCCCATTAAGAAAATACAAACAATATGATTCTAGACTCCCATGCTTAAAGGTAACCACATGCACTTTTTCCTTTGTGATAGACCTGTTAAAAGATCTCCCCTTCTTCCTCTCCCTCCCTCTCCCCCATCCCAACCCCTGATCTCTGTCCCACATCAGTAAAACTGGATACAGGGAGATGCCTCTTTACACCTTGGATCATTCTTACAAACCATAATGATCTTTAGCTGTGGCAAACTTCACAACTAAAATCATTGGCCATGTTGGGAGAAGAACATTATTATCTTAAAAAAAGAACAAGGCAACTTACATGGATATTTCCAAAAAGGAAGAAAATAGTTGTTTAAGAAAGCTACTGACTAGTAAAGATATGTGAAAGCATCAGGTAGGTGAAACTTTCCTGGCGTTCAAAACACAAGTAAGACGAACAAAATCTACTTACTGACTTCTTCCTGGAAGCACAGGGTGTAAGCATCTCCTCCACAGAAAAAAACACTGTCACCATGATCAAATCCAGAGTTGAGGCAGGAAAGAAGATTTTTCTCATTTCCGTCACAAAGGAAAAAGCTCAAGAGAGGCTGCATATACGTAAGGCTGGTGTTGACCGTGTACGATGGAATACCATCCACAAAATTCAAATTCTTACACAGAACTCGAGCATTCTTGGCATTCCAGTTGATAGCACATACAGAGCCATAGTTGCCATCAATGCCAATCTCCACTCGACCTGAGCTTGCTGAACTGCCACCTAGCCGGTATTTCACACCTGAAAAGAAGCATAAGCATTATAACACATTGGCTTGATTAATTAAATAACATCACTGGACTCCAGGCAGCAAAGAGCCTCTTTGTTCATTGTCTCTGTTGTTGCCTGATTATGAATCTTTTTTGTGCCTTCTGCAAGCTTAAAATAATTAATCTTCTTTCCTCACCCATAAAGATTATCCCTGCTGTGAAATGTCTTCTTATCTTTGAAAAATAAGTGTATAGATCAAATACTTACTTTAAGACTATGCTCTGAGATTCATTGCATCACAGTTTAGTGAAATCTGTTAGACTATACAATCAGTAAAAGTTTTCCTAATCCTCTATATGTAAATCTAACATTCAAGCACGTGAATCATGATGAACTTTCCAGCTGCTCTTATGAATGCTTGCAATTGACAGTACAATCCCCAATCTATCCCTCCCCATCCCACCCCAAAATGAATAAAAAAACAGAAGTAGAAGATGCCTAACAAAACAAATAGAGATAATATGGCACCCCTCACACCTACGATTGCACTTACCTTCTCCATTGTAACAGAGAACGCCAGCATCGTTTGAATCATAGTCGCAGTTCTTAAGATCCACTTCACTGCTGTGATGACACTGGTTCAGAGTTGGTTCAGTTCCATAACAAGTAACCTGGGTCCACAGAATGGGCAGGCGATTTCTATACAGATGCAGGTAGGTAACACCACCTGTTGTTTGAAAAGTCAAACACATAAACAAACAGATTTTCTTAATTTTTATGCGTATAAGAAGATGTTTGTAAATGCAGGACATCTGAAGCTCAAAGCCACACAGTCTTGTTTTAGGTGCTGACAGAATCCTTCATTAAGCAAATAATAGTTTCATCTTACCATCTGACACCTGTCACAGAATACTGGCAGCTGGTAATGACATCCACGATCACAGCTTGGGGATGTCATTATCAGCTGAAACTGCTCTATGGCAATGTCAAGAATGGAAAAACAAGGCTATTATTTGCATTCTGTCACTATTTTTGCCTTCTTACCAAAAACACCGGATTACTCTTCACTATGATGTATTGTAAATGCGATAATCAAAATAATAACATTCCCTCAATTACATATTTATTGAGAAATACATAATACTGAGATTTACCTCAATAATGAAATGGTAAAATAATACTGAATCCATGCATGTAAAATTCATACACAGTCGACTCCGCTTAATCGCCCTCCGCTTAATCGCCTTTTCCGCTTAATCGCCTCGTTTCGTAGGGAACCGAATTTTTTCTATATAAAAGTCACTGGATAATCGCCTCTCACTCCGGATAATCGACCACTCTTCAGCGCCCATGAATTCAAAGATCAGCGGTTGTAAGGTTACAGTTGACAAACAAACAATGTACACAGACGGTTTAACTGCGCAACGGATGGCAGACCGGTTGACTGAGTGACAGCTGCCACCCCGAAATAGGTGTGATAAGCCTTTCCTCTCCACCTCCCCCTCCCCTTGTCCCCCTTCGTCCCACGCTACGCATCACCGCCTTCGCCCGTCCGATATGCTACTGCGCCGAAAGCCGTGGTATAGTCTCCTCCCCCCACGCCTTGATTGCGCCTGTCTGGTGGATTTCGGTTAGATCAGAGAACGTGTCATGTGGATGAACAGTCTACCCCGACCATGCCGCCCTACTTCTTATTGTCTGCTGGGTTATTGCGAGGTGGCCAATGAGAGAGACCGCGGAGATCAAACATTTTGTTCACTATAACACCGTCAAACTCGAGTTTGTCCTGAGTCTGTCGACAAGAAGGTGCCAATGTACGATATCAAACCACGACATCAAAGAAATTTAATCTTCTTACCAAAAATATGGCCGAAATTACTTCCTCCGCTTAATCGCCGCTCCGCTTAATCGACCACTTTTGACGTGATCTCGAGGATGGGCGATTAAGCGGAGTCGACTGCATTAACAAGGTGTATTCATTACATGAGTATTTAATATCAGGGCTCCACTGTGTTCATCTACAGAAGAGGATATTGTACTGCGGATATCGTACCATTTTCAGGTGCCTTTTGGACAAGCAGAAGTAGACTTAAACATGATAAAATAATTCCTTCAGCACTAAATATCTTTTCTTACAAGCCTGTGTAAAGCAACATAAACACATAACCAGATTTACTTAAATGAGTATAAAAAAGAGGGGGGCAGCACTACAAGATGCACAAAGGTAATATCTGCAAGAACTTGCATACTCATTCTTTGAAAGAGTTTCAGAGCATCATCTCCTGTTGAAACTTCAGAGAGAAAGGAGACTCTGGTTAAAACTCTGAGACCGAGCTTTTATCTTTTCAGAGATGGCAGAGAAAGCATTTTCCTTCCATCTCAAAATAAGAATGTACAGTACATGACTGGACCCAACTTTTGCATCTGGAAGCCCTGTGGCCTTGCTAACTTCATTCTAGTCACAGTCACTGTTAGCCATGTCTAGATCATGATCTAGGCCTAAAACACTCCACAGAGAGTTCATCTTGAAGCCTAAACAACAGCAGAATGAAGGTGCATAAATATATGTCGGGTCAAGACAGAAGTCCTAAGCATAGAAAGTTCTGAAGAATCTCTCTTGCATGAGATTAAGATTACAGTGATCAAAAACACCCTGCTAATTGCTCCATCAGGAAGCCAAAAGCTTTTAGGTCACAGCAGACTGCTGTATTACAGGAGAGAAAACACTATTTGTAACTTAATCCAATAAAAAAATAGCAAACAGGCAACTGAACTTACTCTTGGCAGCTAAGAGGTCTTCTTGTAATATTGACTACTTCATGACTTGCCATCTAATCACAAGTAAAATCTAACAAAGACCACCTCTTACAAAAGGTGGATGGATCTTTATTAACCATACCTTTGAATCCTAGCTCTCGGCAAGCCACACCAGCCTCTATGTCTCTGAAGTGATACATGCAAATCCTGCCCCAGGCTGCATTAACACGTATTTCAAGTATGCCATGATCATCACCACTTCTAATGCTGTCCTCAGAGAGTTTTACCTGAAAGGCTGAAAACAAAACATCAAAATATCATAGATGAATAAGGAAATTTTGAAATCATATTTAAATCTGCACCATCTTTTCAATTTTGGCTACATAACAGCAGGTTCTGGCATGATGTGTACACAAAATTTTTAAGTAGTCAGGCAGTTCCCAGTTCACTATTATCAACCCATTATTTGGTATAAACATGTGACAAATGAAAACTGCACAAAATTTGCCAAAGAAACCTTCAGTATATATGGATAACAATTTTGTTGTACTAATGAAAAACAATGCTGAAACCATATCCTATATCTTTTATGCGATGCAGATGGTTACTATTCTTTCACCCTTCCTCTAATAACTCATCTTAAGTGAAATGACCCATCATCAGTGTTACAGCATTCTTTTAATGATCAACTTATGTTCAATCTCATGCTTTTGGAAATGAAAATTCACAGGGGGAAATCGGGAACACAACATATGACTTACTGGATTCTTTGCATGGCTATTCACCTCACTGTTCCTTGTAAGGTGAGAGTTGAATAAATTCTCACTGATACTCTAACAGCTTTAAAGAAAGTATTTCACATGTTGGTGATGAGCTGGGAGATGCTAGTGAGGATGCAGTGTGGACCGCAGATGCCTAGTGCCACTAACGTTAATATATATATATTGTAGTTATGCAACTTACTTTTGTCATCCTCAGTTAGTGTCTGGTTGAAGCAAGCCACTGACATGTATGAACCTGATGGACATGTGCCAGTTGTGAGAACCTGACAGGCTGATAAAGTGTCCTCCATTCCTGGAATGGAAAGAATGAGTCAGATCTACTTTACAAGAAAATGACAGTGTGCAGGAGAATTTTATCAAAAAGGACTCTCATATCATCAGCATATTTCTGAGATTTCCCCACAAATGATGCTGCAATTACAAATATGAAATTAGTATTGATTGTGAATGATAAGAAGACAAAGTTTAAAATGAGGATGTTTGACATGAATAATAATATAGCACAAAGTACTGATAGATCCATACATATGTTTTGACTTACCTGAGCAATGGATGGAATTCACTGCAATGGGACCTTCCCTATCCCCAAAACGTCCTCCTCTGATTGGCACTCCATCCACAAAACCCTGCATCAAACTCTTGCATGCAACCATTGCCTCAGTTTCAGTGAAAGTATCTGCATCGCACACATGGGTCCATGAGTCATTCACATTGTACAGCAATGCCCCATTGGCAAGACCCAGTCTTTGATTCAGTTTAACTGGTGAAGTGAACAATAGAAAAGGATAAAGTTATAGGGCAGGTTAAAATTGTTCTCACTTTTCTCTAATTGGGAGTTATAATGTTTTTAGATAGCTGTTGATTCTGTACGACGACATACCTGATTAACTAATAATAAAAGTGTACACCTGAATGATTATACTGTATCTCAAACACATAATGACTACAACTTCTTCAGTTTTAAAGCCTAAATGCTTTGCCTTAAGTTGCAGAAAATGTCCAAGCAATTATGAGAAAGTTAAACATTTTGCACAAATAAGAAAACTCTTAAAATGACCCTTGCATTAAACTCCATAAAGGAAATTAGTGAAAGCTGTGATGTACCAAAAAAAACCAAAACAAATTACTACTATTATCCTTGCCAGTGAATTCTTACAAGATGATCAAAGGTAAAAAGATAAAGAGTTAATGTTTGTAGGATAGAAATATGATTAGTATGAAGACTGTAGGCAAATTAAATGAACATTGTATTTACCATCTTTATAGCAAAATACTGTAGCATCCATGGTGTGATCTGAACAGGGTGCTATCTGCCAGGGCAAATTATTTCCCTCTGGAACTTCATCTCGAAAGCCAGTGTGTGGACACTTGGCCAGTGTAGGTTCATCACCCTTGCACTGGATGTTTCTCAACCACAGAGGACCATTTCCAAGACCATATTTGCCATCCTCATCCGCCTCTCCATCCGTAAAATTGAACTGCCTGCAAGCTACACGGGCATCCAACTTGTCCCATGTGCTGCTGCATATTGTGCCCCAAGTGTTACGAATCGAAATCTCAACTCGGCCAACATTGGTCCTGGAATCTCTATTTTCTCCATTCAGTCTATATTTTATACCTGAAATAATGACAGACAAGTCCATAATTATATGACACAAAACATTTCATTAGATGCTAAGATTACTACATCCCCAACAGCGATGATAAACTCTAATAATTCAGAAATGTTTATTATATTCATATTGAAAACAGAAATTAGCTTGTACTCTTCTGCAGAAAGCTTCAGCATGGGAAACACACTTTTAAATAAAAAACAAATTGTAAGGGCCAACACATATACTCCTGTACCTATTACAAAAATACAACTGGCCTTAAAAATCTTGCATATAAGTAAGTAAAGTTTGACTGGCAGAAGGAAAAGTGTTGATTTCTTATTTGTTGTATAGTCAACTCATCATGATCACCACTCCTTGCAAGCACACAAAAAGTTGCAATTATTCAGTGACTTTTATATCAAAATGTAATATTTTGTCATGTTGAAAAAGCTACATTAAATGAATATGGCAATTATCTGGATTGCAGGTAAGCAGAGTAGACTGTATCCAGGAACCAGGGTTTCCAGATTTTTTCACTGTCTTTATACCAAAATAAATATGCTTGGCTACCACAAAAGAGACTGATCTCTGATCTGTTGAGTTCATAAATCAGAATGGATTTGCAATACTTCTTAAATTCTGTCCTCACCATCATCACTAAAGCAAACAACTGAAGCAGTGTGAGCAGCTGAACAATTGCCCAGGTTTTGGCGATTGTTAAACTGGCACTGTGTCAAACTTGTCTCACTTCCATTACAGCGGACGGTGCTCATCCAGTATGGACCAACATAACTTGCTGATACATAGTCCTGTGCAGACACAAGAGATCAGGGTCAGGCTGAGTCACAAAAAGTTCATGCCAATCAGGCAGCTACCCATCTACAGTTTTAAAGCTTTTTACCTGTGTTCTTTTCTTTCATTGTTCTTTCACGTGTGTGTGTGTGTGTGTGTGTGTGTGTGTGTGTGTGTGTGTGTGTGTGTGTGTGTGTGTGTGTGTGTGTGTGTGTGTGTGTGTGTGTGTGTGTGNTGTGTGTGTGTGTGTGTGTGTGTGTGTGTGTGTGTGTGTGTGTGTTGTTGCTGTTGTTGTTGATGTTGTTTTTTTAGGGGGGGGGGCTCAGTTTCTTTGTGAACACAGGGCATCCCATTGCGCCTCTTTTAATACTGTACCATAATTATTGTCAAAATATAATGTGAAGATTAAAGGAGGTTGGATGGATGGACAAATTAATGAGTGAAATAGAGTACATAATGAGCTGATGAGCCAAATGAATGAGTGGATGAATGACCAAATTAATTAATGAACAGAAAAGAAAAAGAAGGGAAGGGACATGTTAGGATTCACATTAAACGGGAGTCTAGAAAGAGATGTTGTCAAGTCATTATGATTAAGCTCTTGAAGTTGTGTATGAGAACTCTTTTCCTTTACACAAGGTGAATTCAGATATGAGTAGGAACTTTTGTTCTTTTTTTTTTCCATTTTTTGCACCAGGCAAATCCTGATTCTAATCATAATGTAGAAATATTGGATCAGAACAGCCAAGGACTCTACATGACATGGTGGTAAAATGTCACAATTTTCAGTGGTAACCTCCTGTGGAGGTGCTTGCATAATGGTGCTAACTCACTGACATGTCTGCAATTATTTCTATTACTATTTCAGGTCACCACATACAAGTCTCAAACCAACAGCTCTCTAAAGATAATATGACCTGTGGCCTGTGGCAGCGGGGGCCACAGGAATTTCAGAAACAGAACAGTCACAAGATAAACTAAATTCAGAGAGTTTTGAATAAGATAATTTTTCTTGGGACAGCAAGACAGACAGTTGACTCATTGCCAAATTGGGGAAATGAGCAACCACCTGACATGTACAAGTCTATTGTATCATAAATGTGTGTGCAAAAGGGCATTTTTTACCCGCATTTTTATAGAAAATTGATTGAATCTGCGAGATTTGTACTTTTTACAGTTTCTAGGTTTTAAAGATATATATATATTGCTTTTAATGTACAAAAAAGTAATTTGAAAAAGAAAAAAGAATCTGTCAAAATGACATGTTCTATCTAGAACACTTTACTACAGTTTTAGGAATACAAACAATAGCTTTAGCCACCTGAAAATGAAAGAAAAATAATCAAAAATGAAATTTTGAGTCTGTTTAAAAAAAAAACTGATGTTTGTAATGATCGTTTGGACACAATAAATTTATCTTACTCATGCCTGACTTTTGCCGTCCAACTTTTCGTAAAATTGAAGATTTGAAAACTGCAAGATTATGCCTACAAATTATGAACAACTTTCAAATCACTAGATCTTAAGGACCAAGAAAGTGATCAAAGATGTTTTATTTCTAAAGACCAATCAATGAAGGGGAAAAAAGAAGTTTGGCAAATTGAATGTTTGAATTCCTGTCCAATTTTTGAGGCAAAGTAAAATGTATAACTTAGTATAACAATAACATAATACTTAACGGGCCATACCTCTTACCACATGGGTTGAATTTGTTCTCTAATTGCCCCATCCTATAGAGTTACAAAAATATCTACAATTTCTCTTCTTACAAGAGTCAACTATTTTTTAAAGGTAACCCACTATTTACAAGTCAAAATTGTATACGACTGTGATAGATTTCTGTCTTCTTATTTGGCAATGAGTCAGTTCCAAGAGCATGTTTAGTTATTGTTAAACTGAGATAAAAGCAGCGAATTATAATTTCAATGTCCAAACTTGCCTCAGCATATGAATGGTGATATGCCATCCCATCAGGAAAGCCCCTCCCCTTGCAGTACACCTTCGCATCTATATCAGTCCAGTTAGCACTGCAAATCCTGCCTTTTACGCCCAGATGGGTAACTTCAAGTCTGCCTGCTCCATCAAAATCCTCATTCAAAGAGAATGTATAGTCTGTTGAAGGAGGAATCAATGTATAACTTGGAAATAGGTTAGTCTGACATTTTATTGTTTACCGTTTTCGCCCAACTATACACTTTTCACATTTCAACTCTAATATTTAGTCCAGTCAAATATCAAAAACAATACGGCATGAAGGATGCCACTGCTGGTCCTCGACTGTGGAAACTGGAAAAGTAAGTCTGTAATAGTAATTGGTTGGTCAGACCTGCAACCATTCCTCTCCATTTTAATATTAGGTACTAATTTTTCTTTACAGATTATGCAGGAATTCAGCAATTTTCATACTCTTAGGCCAAAAAAAAAACCAAAACCCTTTTTTGACCATCAGATAGCCACAGCTTGGATTTGATAATATCACTGTGAGATTAGGTCTAGATTTAAAACAGCATGTGAAGCATTGTAGCTCTCTGATGTGACAGTACCCTATGATGTAGCTTGGTGGCTATCTAGTCTGGACTAAATATATGACTCCATTTCTCTTGCTGTGTCATCTATAATTACAGCCTTCACTCTGGAAGTTGAATACCATTCTTGTTTTAATCTGCTACAAACTCACCTGTCTCATTAATTTTATCACTGATTTCAGTACAAACGACAGAGGCATAAAAGCCACTCTGGCACCAGCCGAAGTTTACACATTCCTGCAGGTTTGTCTCATCTCCAGGACAGCTGATGGTGATGTTAGGATGTATGACTTCCCGGCTGGTAGTTTCACCTTCATAGGCTGAACAGCAGATTGCCCGACCATCATAATAACCAAGTTCCTCACAAACTCTTCTTGCTGACAGGTCAGTGAAGCCATCATTACAGACCTTGAACCAGTCACCATCATGGAAGTAATGGACTGGTCCATGGTTGTATGACTTGCCAGAACCTGTGCCCAACCGTACTGTCAAAGACAAAAACAGGGGGTATCAAATATTATGCTGCTCTGTTTAAGACAAACAATGGACAAGATTCAAAGGTAGCTGTCTCTGCTCAAAATACTGGATCATCAAGCCTTGACACTAAGACCAATAAGACTATAATACTTTTAATCCAGTTGGCAGAAACTGTCAAGAATTACTCCAACACTTTTTTTCAAACTTTAAGAGTCAACAGTTTAAACAAAACAATTCCTTTTCCTCATACCATCAGAGCACTATCAAAAAAAAAAAATAAAGTCATTTTGCAAATTGTACATGAAAATTTTCTGAACATGATGCTGATCAGTGATCAAAGTTTCTGTCAGAGAGGATACATGGCATTCCGCATAAAGACTCACCTGATGTGTAGCAAAATACCCCTGCATCACGTGCATGTGTTGTGCACGAGCCAGTCGTGTCTGTGGACCAACCCTCATGAGGACACCTATTTAAGTTTTCCTCATCTCCAACACAGCGAGAACCAACCTCAAATACTTTTCCTGTGGTTTAAAAAAAAATTATAATGGGGGTATTAAAATGTCTACCCTCTCACCAAGTATAAAAAGCCTTATAGACTACAGCACTGTACAAGGTGTTTTTAGAATAATGTTTGTTGTTATCATACGAACAAAGAACTCTTAATAATATTGATGTCAAAAATGCATTAAACTGCACACTTTACTTGCAAACTGAGAGGGTCTGAATTTGATCTCTGGCAGAGATTTTCGTAGAGAGAGAGTTTTCAACCTCTCTTCTCAAAATTGATCTTTCACAGTAATCTGACAAAATCCCTAAGGCCACACTTTCCAGATAATACCACATTCCTCACCCTTAAAGATAATGAGCACCACTGGCTACACATGTAAGCATGCCGAGAACTGCAATTATGGCTGGCACGTGCCCAAGTTCATGACAATACTTGACTTTCTTATTTTGATGAGACAAAACAGACCATTACCTTGGCCTGGCACCAGATCTTGAGTGTTGAAGACATCTCCATAGACATAACCCAGCTGACGACACAGAACCAGAGCATCTCGTGAGTCCCAGTAGCGGTCACACACAGTTCCCCATTCATCATTAATGCTAACTTCCACACGACCATAATGTGGCTGATCTGTTCCTGCAAGTCTGAACTCCATTTCTGATTGGATGGAGGAAAGGAGATTCATTACCCCTCTGTTTGAAACAGGTTATGATACAAATACCCAGAAGCATGGGCAGTCTTGGTCTTCATCCTGTGGTCTATGAGGTTATCTGTTCAAGAACACCTTCCTTTCACACCCTATCTGATAAAGAACACTTTATGTTGAAATACACTCAAGTATCCTTAATTGAAATTCATGACACCTGCTAAATCATTTCACATAAAGCATAGCTTGGATTATTCATGACAAGAAAAAATAAGCATTTACCTGCCCTAGCACAGTTTATAGCATGACAAGGATTAACGTGCATCATGAAGATTCATGCCATGGATTGCCTTGAACTTTGATGAGTTGACTGTATCAGAAAAGGCAGTTACTTGCTAGTGGACTAGTTTATTGCAAATGAGAGAGACTATGATTTAATTTAAAAAAACGGGGGCAGAAGAGAGTTTAGACATGCTTCATACAGGTATGTTTTACAGAATGAATGCTAGCTGAAATTTCTAATAAGCATAATAAAATGTATAAGAAACTGTCCGGACTTGTGAACCACTTGCAATGTTGGTAGTTTTGTATTAAGTGTTCTCATAATAAATGTGTTTGAATGTGTCTGAAAATAAGCAATAAAATAAAATGTTTCAAGTATAGATGAGGAGGACTGTCAATAAACATAGTAAACCATTACTGTACTTCAAAATATAAACACAATTTAAAACAAATGGGATGTATAGAAAGATTAAAAGGATAACACCCACTATGTAAAATTCCACTCCTTGCTCATAATCAAAATGTCTGTGAAAATGCATGTGCAGTGTTGTTTTTGACCACGAGCTCTTCAGCTCATGTCATGTGTAGCAATTTAAAACAGTTTCACAGTGTATGTAATGCAAACATTATTTAAAGACTCACCTGAGCCCTGAGTGCACAACACACCAGCAAAGTGAGCCAGTTCACATGAGGTAACAGCACCAAGCCCTGAATGTTTGCAGTCAGCAAGTCTCATTTCTGTACCATCACATTCAACCTAAGATGGAGGTAAAGAATGGAGCACAATCACAACAGCTGGCTATACAAAGTGTAATCCAAAGGTCCCTGGACAATGCTTATAAAAGCTTGCAGATTTACTCTAGGTGTAACATTCCTCCATCACTTTCAAAGTAGTCCAGCTGACAGCATCATGATTCCTGCACCATTACCAAGCTTAGAAGCACTCCTTGCAATATTTATGTATCAACTTATTGAGCACCATCTGCAATTTGACCTACATCTCTTCCATATTCTTGAATCTTCTTCCATTCAGCTTAATTTTCATCTCTGGGATGTGGATGAAGTCACACAAAGTAAAGTCTGGCAAATACAGAGGGTGAAGACAACAGCCAAATCGTCAGAGGTCACAAACTGAGTAACTTGGAGTGGGCTGGCATGTTGTCATGGTGCAGATGTCAGTTGCTGTTGTGCCGCTTTGGTGGTCACCACCTTCTTACAGCTTTATACAACCTCCTCAAGACTCAACAGTGAAATTCACCACTGACTGCTTGACCCACAGATAGCTCCGTGTGACTTCTTCCTCTTCCCAAGGCTGAAAGTTTAGCTAAATTGATCTGAGATAACAGCAGAGATCTAAGATCTAAATCATAGTGGTGCTTGATAAGTTGAATCATAATGATTTTGGGGGGGTGCTTCTAGACATGAAAGCATCACTGTCATTCTGTGCTGAATCCCAACTGGACTAGTTTAAAAGTGGTGGAAGAATGTAACATCTAAAATAAGTCTATGAGGTGCAGTTCTGGAATTTTTTGATCCCATCTCATGTTTCAAATACTAACTACCTGACTGTGTTTTTTGGGGTTGCCAAGCATGCTTCAGGGAGTATGAAAAGAATGTACTAGATCAGGTCACTGACTGACATTACTTTACACCAACACCAGATGGAGTAGGTTAGGGCTAATGGCATCAAGGGACAACCTAACCAGAGAGGAAGAGAGCCATTGTGACTGTCCCTTGAGAATGGTTTTGTGCTTCCCATCAGAATGTCACTTGTAAAGAAACTTAAGGTCAAGATACTGTACCTCTGCTCATCTTTGACCTTAGATTCTGAGGCTTACTAAGATATTCGAAGACAGCTGAAACAACAAGGATTCACAAATCGGAGGGAGATTCATAAATATCAGCTCTATGCACAATCAAACACACTCATGACTTACCTTGCTTAGCCAGAAAGGGCCTGCATCTCCAGTGATGCTGAAAGCAGGTCTGTAGTGAGAATATGAAATACCATCTGCATAGCCCAACTCCCTACAAGCCACTTTGGCATCCTTGTCATCCCATCCATCATTGCAGATAGTCCCTGATGTGTTCAGGTAGTTCACCTGCAGAAGGCCTGTGTTAGAGCTGGTGGCAGCACCCAGAATGGATATTCTGAAATCTGAAATTTAAAAAAAAAGGGAAAAGTTTACATGTTTATTATATTGACTTATATTGTAGTACTCCACAAAAATGAAGGTTAGAAATATACAGGATTAAATTTTAAATTAAACTATTCCAGTATCACAAATTCACCTAATTTTGGGTTTTTAAATGAATTCTGATATTGATGCAAAAACAGGTCTGACAAATGTAAGCAAAATGATCACAAAATTGAAATCTGACCTACTTTTGGAATACCATGTTATATGTTACCATGGTTGATGTGATTTCAGTTTCACGATAGCTTATCAGTCTCATAATATCGAAATGTGGGAATTTTATTCTGTTGCCTTCACTGGGTCATACTTAAGGACAGCCTAAGTGATTAGGGACAGATATCTATATACATGTATATGTCAGCACTGACCAGTGTACAGTCAAGTACTAGAAACAATTTATCAGGATGTAGTGAGCAACTGAGCTAAACATGTGGTGAGCTAAATACACACTGTTTGTTGACAACAGTAGTTGTCAAATACTATTTCTGCACACCATAAAAAGTAATCATTTTTCATTTACAGACGAACATCTTTTAGAGATTGATAGGTGCTGTTAAGAGAAACAACGCTTGAATATATTTATGATGATGATCCTGGGCTTATGACTGGAATCTTCATCTTTCAACAGGGCATCTTTGACTGAAACTTTCCACCCATAGCAGTGCTCATTTCTGTCCAAGAAATTACTACTGAGATTTGCATAAAATCCCTATAGTAACAATAAAGCAAACTTTGCAGAGCTTTCATTTCAAAGGTTTTATACAGGGAGGTGGATAACTTTCATCTAGATGTGAACAACTGAACAACTGAATAATTCAATCTCACCATTGTTTCTTGTTCCATTGTAGCATGTAAGTCCCACGTAATCCTGCCGATTACTGCAGTAGTAGGGATCGTAAGTGTCACTCGATTCATATTGGCAATCAAATAAAGACTTTTCACTTCCTTGGCATTTGAAGTTTTTGTAATATATATCGTGATAGCTGTATCCAAATGGACTGCAGCAATGGGTAAGTCCTCCATCATAGCCAAGCATTCTGCAAGCAACATCTGCAGAGGAAATAGGCATACATAAATTATATTATATATATACAAAAGTGAAATCTTAGAATTATCATCAAATAGGGAAAAACTACACTCTCTTCTCCCTCCTTAAGATGAACAAGATGTTTTCCTTTTTATATTCCAACAATGCAAGATTCTGTTCCATTTCTAATCCCCATAGAATTAAGCATTTTTCCCCCCTAAAACATGTGGAAATAGAGGTGCTGTTCCAGCTTACTTTAGAGTAAACTGAGCTGTTAATTATCAAACTTACCAGCTTCTTTCTGTTCAAAACCTGCATTGCAAACGGAACTTTGTACCCTAGCTTTGGAGCTGTAAAGAATTAAGATACCCGCATGTTCTGCAATTGTTGCTCCTTGATCAAGATCAACTGAAAAAAAACAGATCATTGGTAAACCATCATCAGCATCTGACTTTAAGGCAAAACAAAATGAAATCCTGTGGCAGAACTACCTCCATGCTATGATCAACATTCAGTAATATATTTTATACACATACAGAATCTTTTCACATCTCACTGGTCACTCCTCTTGCCTTCATATTAATGCCTATCCTTCACAATGTCTAATTTCAGTTTAGCTGAGTATCTGAAAATGGTTGCTAAACAAAATGTAACCTGATGGGAAAGGGACACACGGGCTGGCAACAAACTGATTGCTGTATGTCCATTGTAAAGTGGGATACTCTCTAGGGATGCAGTAAAGGGACACATGGGCTGGCAACAAGCTGACTGCTGTATGTCCATTGTAAAGTGGGACACTCTCTAGAGATACAGTAAAGGGACACATGAGCTGGCAACAAGATGATTGCTGTATGTCCATTGTAAAGTGGGACACTCTCTAGGGATGCAGTATGATGTGAAAAGATTAATTGACTGCTGTGCTGCCAAATTTTTCACCTGCGTCTTTCTAATGATCAAGGATCCTGACTTTTCATAGAGCAATGGTCCCCTGTTTAATCTTAATAGATTGTTTTTAACAAATTTTACTCCTGGAGACAACAGCTGTGAAAACTGCACTAGCTTATACTCATAGCAGCAGCACAGAATAAATAATATAGTGGAAGAAGAAGAAGTATTGAGATGATAAACATTGCTGCAAAAGTTTGATTATAACAAGGATGAAAAATCTAAGTGCTATTAGTGGGTCACACAGATTCTTTGCCAAATAGGTTGTTGTTGGTTTCCTTTCCTGAAAGACTTGACCTACACTAGCAACGAAAATTATCAGCAAATACATTTCCTTTCATTGGAGGAAAACAATCACAACAGATATTATACATAAGACTTGTTTTGGTTAGCACAGTAGTACACTGTAACATGCATACATTACATACAGAATGCCACAAGCCTCTCTACAGACTACAGAGCATGAAGACGATGATGATGATAATAAAGAACTATCATTCTACAGTACTTTTTACAGGAGGTTTACCTTCATTGTGACATGTAAGATATGCCAGGGTGCCAGTGCCGACTTGACTTAATCCAGGTGTATACTCAGCCTCGCATTCCAAGATGTTGGTCTCAGATCCATTACAGCGAACTCCAGTCATCAACACTGAAGAACCAGGGGTTGTTCCTGCCACAGCGTGCTGGAACACTTCACCATATGCATACTTTGGGGTGCGAAGAACACTTCGACAAAACACAGAAGCTTCTACCTCAGTCATGCCATAGCCATGAATTAACAGGGTAAGACCATCAAACAGAATTTCTGCCCTTCCTGAGTTGGTGCCAACAACTGTGTTGACTTGGAACCTGATAGGTGCTGTAGAAAATTGTGAAAAGTGACATATAATCTTCAACTCATTTTTTTTTTAAGAGGAGTATTCTGATTAGTGATAGCCCATCTATTTTTCCTGCACAACTTTAAACCATATGTCTCTGCTGAATTGCACCATATACAGTGTAAAAATCCTTCTGTTTGTCTTTTTGAATAAATGGGTGACCGAGAGAGAATAAAATTTGCCTGGGCCTCTCTGTGTGGTTTCCTCTTCTATGTTTTAGAGATGCTCAGAGATTATACACAACAGGAACGCTCTACAACTGTATGAGCATTATGTAACTGCAAATTCTTAACATATTTGACATTAGCCATGACGGCAGGCCGTCATATATGTCTACCCTGCCTATTCAAAACATATGTCTGACTCCCCAAAATATTGGCTACTATTTAAACAGGAAGTGTTGAAAGCATCCTGCCAATCTGACCATTGTCATTCATTTTGTGACATCATGCAAAATTTACTTCATCACATTTCATTTCAGGTTCATTTGTTGCAGCTACTGTATTTGTAAAGCATAATTTCTGTTCTGACAAAATCTTCCTAAATTCACATTTGTATTACCCATGTGACTTGGATATCCCATAACTAACACATCTTATTTACTCTTTTCTTCTGAGGGGTAGGTGGGGGGAGGGGAGTGGGGGGATTATTACATTTAAATATGTGAAAGCAATGTAATAAGAAATATGATACCCTTAGGTAAAACTCATATATAATCTCTGCATTCAGAAAATAATGTATATAAGAGAAACGCACCAATGTTCTGCCGACAGAGTAAATGTGCAGTGGTTTGACTGGAGCAAGCTGTTGCTGATGTAAGACTGGGATATCTACAATCCCTAATGCGAGTTTCAGTCCCTGTACAGCGGAGTCCATTCAGGATAATAAGGTCGACAGGTTGGTAAAGTGTGAGACGGAGAAATTGGCCAGCGGCATAGCCCATCTCACGGCACATGACATTAGCTTCAGCATTTGTAAGGCCGTCGGGACAGATGCCACCCTCAATACCATAACGCGAGACCATTACTTGGCCAGCATAATCTGGCATACTCTTTGTTGTCAGATCTAGGGAGGAAAAAAGATGACATATAAAGACGTTCACTGCATATTAACATGCTTGATTGAAATCACAGACAACCAACAAGATAGTGACTCAAAGACAACACTGTTCTCTGTCAAACTAAAAATTTACAGCTCAGTGTCTCATGTTGTCTGGACAACATAACAGCTCCTGTTATAAACAAATGTTACTGTCTGTGGATGACATTGGAGTTATGGTCATGATAGTGAGGATAATGTTGTGCACAGCAACAGCAGTTACCGGACTGATGCAGCTATGTTTAGGATGACTATTAAGGGCAAGTGCGGCACCCTGTAGGGGTAAAATTGGGTAAAATTGTGTAAAATGAATTTAAGGCAGTCTTTTAAAGAGCAACATGTCCTTTATCGAATCCTGAAGTTATTTTCATGATACCTGTCTCAAAAAGTGTATTTTGATGCAAAAGGAAATGATTACCCTTTATCAAATGCATCTATCGACTAATCTTTATCTCAATTATCTCAAAATCACAGTTTTCGTCACTCTATCCCTTCGATCTTTTTTCTGGTCCAGTTTACATAAAATTTTGCATAACAACTCTCCAAGCCCCTGTTTTGAGAATGTCGTGGGCTTTTTTCGATATCTTGTGTTTTTGGTGTTTTATTTTAATTTTAAAAGTTGAAAATTTTCAAAATTTTCAATGTGTTTTTATGACATTTTAAAAAAAATTATTTTAAAAAAACTATCCAAGAAATCAAAAAAAGCCTGTGACATTCTATTTTAAATAAAGTGATCTTTCAAATGAAAAAAACCCAGCATCCTACCATGTATTGTTCTCCAGATCGAAGGGTTCAAAGTTATGCAAAAGTCATCCATATTTTCCAATATGGCGGCCAAACAATTGGCGTTTCCATAGCAACGGAGGAAGGAAATTGTGAAAAACCCCAGTTTATCTTCCTTCCTCGCCCTACGTGACCCATTTTTCACCCCAAAATGACAAAGTTCCCTTTATTAATGAAAATCACCTTCTTCTGCCGCACGTGCCCTTAATGGCATTACTTTGAACATAAACTTTTATCTTTATTGACATTTTCCTGGGACACTGCTGTGAAACTGGGTTATTTTGTACAGTATGAAATTGAATGTGCGTATAATCACTTACTTTCAGCTGTAAATGGAGTCTCACTGCAGTGCACATATGCATAGTGCCCACTCTGACAGACTCCACTGCTAACAATGGCACAGCTGGTAATATCTGTTTCAGTTCCCGAACAAGTGATGGATGTTATTAACTGTGGAGACCCGGCGAGAGAGCCTCCAGCACTGCAGCACTGTTGTTTCCCGTACTGGTAGCCCAGGCCCTTGCAAACAATGGTGGCTTCCTTCTCCGTGATTCCAGAGTCACACACATAATGCCAAGTCCCTGTTGATTTGTCCTGTACTTGCAGCCGGCCTCTTGCTGGATCCCCTGCTGGTCCACTGACAAGCTGGGCTGGATATGAAAATTAACAGTGACAGTATTCCATGTACATAAAACTGCAGCTGAGTCCAAACAGCTCTAGAGAATAGGCTACAGAAAACCGGAGAACAACGTATTGGGAAATACTCATTGTTGAGATCACCCAGCCATAAAGTACCATGGGTGTCATTCGAAGCTGGACTCTGTATCCTAAAATTCATGAGCTAAAATTTCAGAAAACCTGAAAATTGTCAAGGACATCAGGGGCAGTTTGCACAGTGATGTCTAACTTCATACATTGGTGGTTATGAGTCATGTTTTAGGAAGATTCTTACTGACACCACTAGTATGCAAAGTTAGACAGTACTGTGAATTCAGCCCCAGAAGATTAAAGATAACAATGTAAAGCTATTATGTTAGGGGATGTGAATTATGTGAGGATACGCTGCCTCACTTTTGCTATTTACAGTGAATAATTGGGTGCTGCCAAGTCTTCTTAATAGATCATAGACTTTTTAAATCCAAATTTACATCACCAATCACAGAGTTTTTAAGTCCGACATTCAGCAAATATTGAAAAAGCTGCCATCTTTGATAAATACTGTGAAAATGATGGCTAGATTTTCAGAGACAATTCAAGGTCTGGCTATTGCCGAAGAAACTCCTTAATTCGCATGATATGTCATTAGTCTGTGGCTGACCAGCTAGTGTACAAGCTCTGCTATTGTAAAATACAAGAACAGCATCAATTCCTTGCTGGTCTTCAATGTCTTACACATGCAATATACTTCACCCTGTCTTGAAACCCGTTCCACCTTTAACTTTCATAGAAACAGAGATGATCTCCTTAGATACAAGATATTTACCTCCCACAAAGCATTCCATGGCAAGGTCAAAGAAGTGGGTAGAACAGTCAAATGAACCATCTGCACTTGTCAGTTCACATTCCTTCAATCGTGACTCTGACCCAGAGCAGTTTATGCCATAGAGCCACACAGGTCCTTGGCTGGCTCCAAATGCACCAGGTGATAAAGTCCTGCCACCCCTGGTTGAAGAATGGATTAATTATAGATGAAACTATGAATCTGTACAGTCTAAGACAGATCACTCCTGAGTGTCATGCCTGGAAGGATGGTGGAATCTCATGTACATATGTCCATATTCAGGCGCAAGTTTTATTGATTGTTATTGTAAGGAAACATGGGATGAGCCTCTGATCCATCCCTGCTCAATGAAAAGAGGTGAATAAAATTTAAAAAAAAAACAAAAGAAACTATGAGTCTGAAGAGAACATGACACGTAACCAAGTTCATTCATTCTGTGGGATCTACTGATAGCTTGTAAAAAGAGGATTGCAGAAAATAGAGATTACACAGGCTTTCTAAATGTTTTTAACCTTAATCCTGATGAAAAGGAACCAACCAAGCTTTACTAAGTGTTTGTACCTACAGAAAGGAATATGTTTAATAGAAAGTGGAAACATGTAATATACCTCCTTGTCAACAATCTTGATTCTGTGATATCAAAACCATTATACGAAAGGACATGTCAGGCCTATACATATAATAGCAGAGTAACCTACCATCAAGCATTTTATCTGGTCACTGTGAAATGACACCACACAATCTAGCCACTAACAGTCTTCCCCCCATAAAACATTGTTATTACTTAAAACAAAAGAGACAAGATCTAGTTTATAAGGTGCAATCCAAAAGTCCCCAGGCTGTGCTGTAGACTTACTCTACGTATGACATTCCATCACCATCTTTGAAGTCAGCACAATGATTCCAATACACTGCCATGCCCAGATGTGCCTAGAAGTCTTTACGAATCAGTATGTCAAGAACTATGTGCGATTCCATCTATATCTCTGCCGATTGCTCCATGCAACATCATACTTTTCCTAAAGGTGAAAAATTCAGCTGATGGGAAGGAAAGTTAGGATAGCAGAGGAGATACAGGTAGAAAAAAATGATGGCACTTGACATGCTGACACATACAGAGCTTCTTAGGTGTGTCTAGGCTTGGCAGCTGTGCTGGAATCACGTGCAAACTCTCAGATGGGCTACTCTGAAGAAGATGAAGGAATATCTGGAATAAGTCTACACGCATTGATAGGCTGGTCCAGGGACTTTGGAATCACATCTCATAAAACAACTGCAACACCATAACTGCATCATGTGTACTTGAAGAATTATAAAGGGCTTAAACTACAATCTCAATTTCCCAATGAACATGAAAATGTCTTGGGTCACTAATATTCATTCAAATCTTTCAAGAAAAAGACTTCACCTGAATCCCAATTCTTTGCAGATAACAGATACTGCCATCGGCCCAGCATCACTGCCTTGTCGGTAACACACTGAACCCCATGTGCCATTAATCTGAACTTCCAGAAGACCATTATTTGGACGTGTTCCATTAGCCAATCGAATACGAATGTCGGTGTTATCTGTGTCATTGATGAATAAGAGAAATTAATGATCAAACTTGTACCCAACAACACGAAGTAGGTTTACTCAGTCATATTCCTTTACTGTGCTTTTTTTCTCTAAATATCAACCACATAATAATGGTAAGAAATATCTTCACTCCTCAGTATTTTGTCTCAAGTACAAAATATCACAGATTATTATTTTCAGATCGTATTGCATAAAAATTTACTAAGAAAAGCTGAGGATGGGCGATGACACTGAAGGGGTCAACAAATGGAACAGATGGACAAGGGTTTTTGCAAACAGGAGCAAAGTAAAATTTGGTGCTGCCTTTACTCTCCTTCTCCCTTTTCTTTTTCTCGCACATCTCTCCTGAAATTATTCACTCCACTTTCTTCCTACCTCTGGGATCAGCTCGAAAATACTAGATGTGAACATGTTTAAAGTTTACTCACACTTTCCAGTTGTCATTATCTTCTAACATCATGAATATTGTAACACAGTAACAAATAAAGTACTTGTGATTAATATGGAATCACTATCTATAATCCACAGGACAAACAGCTAAAGATATAACTCACAGCAATTATAATGCATAAGAGCACAAAGTGCTCAAGCCTAATTCTCCCTCCTCTTCAAATACTATCTGAGAGTAAGGAAAAAATTTTAGTGAACTCCAACTTACCATTTGGTCCGAGACACAGAACACTGGCATGCTTGCTACATGAAGTAGCTCTGCCCAACACAAAGCCAGGACAGTATGCAACTCTTGCCTCAGTGCCTTGACACTGCAAATTTGATGCCCATGCCACAACTGAGGTTGGGTGAATCTTGGCGGAGAAAGACAGGCCTTTGTAGAATCCAGCTTCCCGACAAACAACCTCAGCGTCTTTATCATCAAACCCATCTCTACATATATGGCCTCTAACATCGTACAGATCAATGAATACACGGCCCCTATTTGGATTCTCCAAAGACAAGGAATATTGATCTGTAAACAACAAAAAAGAGAATGTGGGTAAAAGACTTACTTACTCCTACCAAATGCTACTAACCACTCACACAAGCAGTGTGCTAGAAAACAGTGCTGTTTAGTTTTCCAGCTTTGCATTTGATACAAAATATTTGTTGTGGTTATGAAGAGGGATCACCAACACCAACAGATGCATCACTGCTTGCATATACATTCAAATATTTTGATCAGATTGAATATTTTACACAGTGGTGTGACAACCCAATATCTACTTTTAAATGTCAGCAAAACAAAAGAAATGTTAATCGATTACAGAGTCAAGAAGAGTCCACTTGTTCCCCTGATCATTAAGGATCATTTAGGCATAATAAGTGGTGAAAAACTATCATAACATCATCAAATAGAACAGCTGTATAAAATAGGAAATCAGACTTGTATTTCTTAAGAAATTATGATCCTTCAAACCCCAATAAATCTCATCAGTCTATTTTTACAACGCAACACTGTAGAGCATCCTCACATTTGGTATCAGCTGCTGGGGTGAAAACATTACAACACAAGATAAAAATAAGATAAATTGTATAATAAAAAGAGATGCAAAAATAATAAATTCTGAACTACCTTTTCTGAGAATTTGTATGTAGGAAAGTGTTCTTCGAAAATACAGATAATATTATCTGATCAAAGTCACCAAGTATTTTTCACACGCTATGAACGATTAGACCCTAGCGGTAGACTGTTTTCACAAAGATCTTGATTCCTTAGTACCCTTTTCAATGAGAGTGCAATGTGACTCTTCTTGATTCTGCTATGTTGATCTATGGTGATCCAAATGTCGAACCTGTCTGTCTCAAATACATGTATGTATTTGTGTGTTTGAGAAGTAAAGAGGAATGTGGGTGTGCATGTGTGTGGAGGGAGGGAGGTAGGTAGGTAGGTAGGTGTGTGTGTGTGTGTGTGTGTGTGTGTGTGTGTGTGTGTGTGTGTGTGTGTGTGTGTGTGGGTGTGTGT